>PVJI01005328.1:0-97640 GCA_004026765.1 Micronycteris hirsuta | reverse complement strand
GTAAATCTTGCTCCATTATCTTTATCATATTGTTCATTTGTTCAACTATTTCTTCCAGTTTTGTGAGCATCCTGATTACCAGTGTTTTAAACTGGGCATCTGTTAATTTGGCTATCTCTTCGCCCATTAGTTGTAATTTGTTCTGATCTTTCGTTTTGGCCATTTTCATTCTTTTTTATCTCGGTGCACCTGTCGGAGTCTTAGGTGTTTGTCGGTGCCTGGTAACCTGGGTCGCTTTTTTGTGACGTTTCCTCTGGGGGTGGGGCCTGGGAGGGAGCAATGGCGTCTGCCGTTCACCACCACTCCCTATCACCCTCTGCTCCCCAGTTCCGCATTGCCTTTTCCGCCAGTCTCAGCCCTGCTGGTTCCCACTGGCCTCTCCAGTTACACCACCGGCCTGTGAGGTTCACCCGTTGCTCGAGGTAGTGTTTTGTTTAGGCGCTCCCAGGATGAGTTCCTCTCGGCAAACTGCCTCTCACTCCACTCCTCCGCTAGGTTCTGCCCCGCTTACCGGCCTGGATGTATGTCCTCCCCAACTTCCTGGGTGTCGCACTTCCCTTCAGTTCTATTCTGTCCGTTCTGGTTGTTTATTTTTCGCTATTGAGTTCATTGTTTAAACTCTCTGGTTGTGAGTGGCGGTGCAGTGCATCCACCTATGCCGCCATCTTGGCAGAAGTCCCTAAATACTTTTTAATTTTATTGTTGTTCGAGTAGTTTTCTACCTTTACCCCCTCCCCTCCCCTCCCCACTACCCCAGCCCTTCCCACCTTCTTCCCCTGTTTCCACCCCCCCTTGTTTTTGTCCATGTGTCCTTTATAGTGTTCCTGTAAGCCCTTCACCCTTCCCCCCCATTATCCCCTCCCCTTTCCCCTCTGGTTACTGTCAGTTTGTTCTTAATTTCAATGTCTTTGGTTACATTTTGCTTGCTTGTTTGTTTTGTTGATAATGTTCCAGTTAAAGGTGAGACCATATGGTATTTGTCCCTCACCACCTGGCTTACTTCACTTAGCATAATGCTCTCCTGTTCCATCCATGCTGTTGCAAAGGGTATAAGTTTCTTCTTTCTCTCCGCTGCATAGAATTCCATTGTGTAAATGTACCATAGTTTCTTGATCTACTCATTTGCTGATGGGCACTTAGGTTGCTTCCAGCACTTGGCTATTATGAATTGTGCTCCTATGAACATTGGAGTGCATAGGTTCTTTGGTGTTTCAGGGCTCTTAGGGTATAATCCCTTGCAGTGGAATTGCTGGGTCAAAAGGCAGTTCCATTTTTAGTTTTCTGAGGAAGTTCCATACTGTTTTCCACAGTGGCTTAACCAGTCTGCATTCCCACCAACAGTGTACTAGGGTTCCCTTTTCTCCACATCCCCTCCAACACTTGTTTGTTGCTTTGTTTATGATGACCATTCTCATCGGTGTGAAGTGGTATCTCACTGTGGTTTTAGTTTGCATCTCTCTAATGGCTACTGATACTGAGCATCTTTTCATTTGTCCCTGTACCCTCTGTATGTCCTCCTTGGAGAAGTGTCTGTTCAAGTCCTTTGCCCATTTTATCACTGGGTCGTTTGTCTTCTCAGAGTGGAATCATGTGAGTTCTTAATATATTTTGGAGATCAAATCCTTGTCTGAGGTATCATTGGCAAATACTTTTCCCATATGGTTGGATCTCTTTTCATTTTTAATGCTATTTTCTTTGGCCATTTGGCCATGCAGAAGCTTTTTAATTTGATGAGGTCCCATTTGTTTATTCTTTCCTTTATGTCCCTTGCTCTATGGGACATATCAGTGAAAGTATTGCTGTGTAGAGTATCTGAGATTTTCCTGCCTATGTTCTCCTGAAGGACTTTTATAGTATCATGATTTATATTTAAGTCTTTTATCCACCTTGAATTTATTTTTGTGTATGGTGTAAGTTGGTGCTAGAGTTTCATTTGTTTGCATCTAGCTGTCCAGCTCTCCCAACACCGTTTGTTGAAGAGGCTATTTTTGCTCTATTTTATGCTGCTTTCCCCTTTGTCGAATGTTAATTGACCATAGAGACTTGGGTTTATTTCTGGGCTCTCTATTCTGTTCCATTGTTCCACGAGTCTGTTCTTATGCTAGTACCAGGCTGTTTTGATTACAGAGGCCTTGTAATACAGTTGGATCTCAGGTATTGCAATCCCTCCTGCTTTGCTCTTCTTTCTCAAAATTGCTGCAGCTATTCAGGGTAGTTTATGGTTCCATATAAATTTTTGAAGTGTTTGTTCTATATCTGTGAAATGTGCCATTGGTACTTTAATAGGTATTGCATTGAATCTATAAATTGCTTTGGGTAGTATGGACATTTTGATGATGTTAATTCTTCTGATCCATGAAAACGGTATATATTTCCATTTGTTTGTGTCTTCCTTAATTTCTTTCTTCAGTGTTGTGTAGTTTGCTGAGTACAGGTATTTTACCTCCTTGGTTAGGTTTATTCCCAGGTATTTAATTTTTCTTGTTGCTATAGTAAATGGGATTTTTTTCCTGATTCCTGTTTCTGATGTTTCATTGTTGGTATGCAAAAATGCCTTTGATTTCTTAATATTGACTTTGTATTCTGCTGTTTTGCCAAATTCATTTATTAGGTCAAGCAGTTTTTTGGTGGAGTCTATAGGATTTTTAATGTACACTATGATGTCATCTGCAAACAATGACAGTTTTGTTTCCTCTTTTCCAATTTGGATGCCTTTATTTCCTTTTCTTGTCTGATCACTGTGGCTAGGACTTCCAATATTCTGTGCAATAGAAGTGGTGAATGCGAGCATTCTTGTCTTGTTCCTTATCTTAATGGGAAAGCTCTAAGTTTTTGCCCATTGAGTATGATGTTGGCTGTAGGTCTCTCATATATGGCCTTTACTAGGTTGAGGAATATTCCTTCTATTCCCACTTTGCTGAGTGTTTTAATAATGAATTGGTGCTGTACCTTATCAAATGCTTTTTCCACATCTAATGATATGATCATGATTTTTGTGTTTCATTTTTTTTTATGTGGTGTATTATGTTTATTGATTTGCGAACATGTACCATCCTTGCATCCTTGGGATGAATCCCACTTGGTCATGGTGTATGATATTTTTAATGTATTGCTGAATGTGGCTTGCCAATATTTTGTTGAGGATTTTAGCATCTATGTTCATCAGCAATATTGGCCTGAAGTTTTCTTTCTTTATTGCGTCTTTATCTGGTTTCAGGATTAGGATGATGCTGGCTTCATAAAAAGAGTTCGGGAGTCTTCTGTCTTCTTGGATTTTTTGGAATAGTCTGCAAAGGATAGGGGTTAGCACTTCTCTAAATGTTTGGTAAAATTCTCCTGTGAATCCATCTGGCCCAGGGCTTTTGTGTGCTGGGAGTTTTTTTTATTACTACTTCAATTTTGTCTGCTGCTATTGGTCTGTTCAAGCTTTCTGCTTCTTCTTCATTCAGTTTCGGAACATCATATTTTTCTGGAAATTTGTCTGTCACGAATTCTGGCCAGCAGAATTCATATGCTGAGGCTGGCATGTTTATGAATTCACATGGAATTTATAAATGACTAGAAGAACCGGGACTATGCGACCCCCTTGTGATCAACAGAGAGAGGCCCCGAGCCTAGTCCCGACAGGCTTTTATTGCTGTCCTTGGGCACACCACATCAGAATGGTACCTGTTAACCATGCGTAAATTGTAGATTCGCTTTAGGTGGTAGACAACTGGGAAGGTACATCAAAAGGATTATGCAAAGACAAGAGGTATGGCTGAACTTTGAAAGGATTAGCATTGGTCTAAGGAAGCTAGGTAAGCATTAACATTTGTTCTTTTGATCCAGGGAGAGAGAGATTTTTATCAAGAGCAAGACTTAACTCTAGGAAATATGCCATCCTGATTTACCCACAGGAAATCCTGCTGTCACACACGTGGGGCCTGCTTGCTGCCCTACGTTCCACTGGACCTTTCTCTTAGATGTGAAACATTAGAGCTACACTTCCCATGGTGAGAGGCATGGATTCCTCTTCATTTGTCCACTTCACTTAGGTTTTCAAATTTCTTGGTTTATAGTTTTTCGTAGTAATTTCTTACAATCCTTTGTATTTATGTGGTAACAGTTGTAATCTCTCCTCTTTCATTTCTGATTGTGTTTATTTGGGTTCCTTCCCCTTTTTTTCCTTGATGAGTCTGCTTAAAAGCTTGTTGATTTTGCTTATCTTTTCAAAGAACAAGCTCCTGGATTCATTGATCCTTAGAATTGTGCTTTTAGTCTCTATGTAATTTAATTCTGCTCGGATCTTGGTTATTTCCTTCCTTCTACTTGCTCTGGGCTGTCTTTGTTGTTTTTCCTCCAATTCTTGTAGGTGTAGGGCTAGGTTGTTTATTTGAAATGTTTCTATTTTTTTTTAGGTAGGCCTGTATCACTATGAACTTCCCTCTGAGGACTGCCTTCACTGTGTCCCATAAGTTTTGGGTTGTTGTGAGTTCATTTTCATTTGTTTCCAGAAAATTTTTGATTTCTTCCTTGATCTCATTTTTGACCCATTCATTGTTTAATAGCGTGCTATTCAATCTCCATGAGTTTGAGTGTTTTTAAATTTTTTCCTTGAGGTTGGTTTCTAATTTCAGTGCCTTGTGGCTAGAGAAAATGCTTGATATGATTTCAATTTTCTTGAATTTTTTGAGGCTTGTTTTTGTCATATCATGTGGTCTATCTTTGAAAATGTTCTGTGTGCATTTGAAAAGAATGTGTATCTTCCTTCTTTGGGATGAAAGGCTCCATATATATATCAGTTAAGTCCATTTCATCTAGGGCATTGCTCAATGCCACAATATCTTGGTTGATATTTTGTTTGAAAGATCTGTCCATTTTTGACAGTGGGGTGTCGAAACCCCCTACTATGATTATGATGTTGTCAATATCTTTCTTAAAGTCCTCCAAGATTTTCTTTATGTATTTGGGTGCTCCTATGTTGGGTGCATATATACTTACAATGTTTATGTCTTCTTGATGGATTCTTCCCTTGAGTATTATGAAGTGACCTTCTGGGCCTCTCTGTATGGCCCTTTATTTGAAGTCTATTTTGTCTGATATGAGTATTGCTACCTCGACTTTTTTTCCTGTCCATTTGCTTGGAATATTTGTTTCTAGCCCTTCACTTTCAGTCTGTGTAGGTCTTTTTTCCTAGGTATAGTGTGAGAAAGAACAGAGTTAACCGCAACAGTAATAATGCTCAGGATTAAAGTGAAGCGGGCTAAGATCAGGGAGGGTTGCTGTGCAGTATGTACAATTGTATGGAATAACAATTATTTACAATAGAACTGGAACAACAATAATATGACAAGAAATATATGACTTGGATAACCAGAATGGAAAGTATCTGATCAAGAGTAATGTGTTATTGGTAAATGAGTAAAATGAAAGAAGGAAAATTAAAATACAATAAAGAGAGAATAAGGAAAACCAGTCAAACAATGTAATCAAACAGAAATAAAACAAGGAATACTAAAAATAAGGAAATTAAAAACTCTAATAAAATAAAAGTGGTAAAAATCATGAAAAAGAATGATAATAATACACATAAAAAATAAAATGTCAGCTCTATGGATAGCAAAGTGACGTTTGTCTCGGTTTCTCAATTTTGGGGGTTAGCCTTGTGCTCTCCCTTTGGATCTGTCTCTGGACCCTTCATAACTCCACATCTTATTGTCTCACTTGGGGTAAGGAAAAAAAGGAAAAAGAAAAGAGAGGAATGGAAAAAAATAAGCCTCCTGCTGACTTTAAATCTGTTCAGCCAGTTCTGCTGGTCTTCCTAGATGCCACAGGAAGAGGGGGGCTGGTTTTGACAGGATGGGGGCAGGTCTGGGCCACAATGTTCACAGTTGCCCAGCCTCTGGCCCAGGTCCTCCATGAGCAGCCAGGCTCAAATCAGCCACTCAGTTTCTGGGTGCACAGCACAGGTCAGGCCCAGGCGTGTAGTTCCACTAAACCACCCAGCCTCTGGGCGCACAACCTGAGTCAAGCTCAGGCACAAGGTTCCATTTAGCCACTCAGTTTCTGGGAGTGCAGCTCAAATCATCCTCCGGTCAAGCCAGCCACTGTTCACAAGTTCCTTTCAAAGAAGCTGCCCACTGTTCTTAATAAGCACAGTCTTTTCACAGAGCTCAACTTTCTAACCAGTCTGGAGAGTATCCAGGTCAGGGTCCAACAGGGCCCAACTCTTCTCCCTTCTCTAGGGGTTGCCCAGCACCCCAATTTCTCTGGTAATGACCTAGCTGGTGTCCACAGTCCCAGGGGATGTATACTGCCTCTGTGTGTCTCCCACTTCATCTCTATTCCCCTCAGCAACTTCCGGCATCCAGGTCCTTCCTGGTGCCAGGTTGCCCTCCCAGCTCTAGTAGGGGAGGGAGCTGGTGATCTAACTCTCCTCCCTGTATCCTGTGGCAGGTGCCAGGCCAGGGGCCACAGCAGCCTAGGTCCCTGTATAGATCCCAGGGACCTTACTGTCCCAGTGCAATCTCCTCACCATCTGTTTTTCGATGTCCCCTACACTTTTTGGTCTCCAAACTTCATATAAGCTGGGATTCCATTGGCTGCTCACTTTGTTCCTCAGAAGATCAGCTAGGTGTTCCAGCTGGGCACAGGGAGAACTGGGCTCCACTCCCACCTACCTCACCGCCATCTTCAACCTCATTAAATATTCTTCAAATACATGATAGTTATGGCTCTTTTCTCTTTTTTAAAAATGCTCCTTCAATAGAAATATTGTGGTGAGTATAAAGTATATTGCTGTATTCTCAAGATATATCATTACGTGTATATTTAAATGCAATCATGCAAACTTGGCCTTCTTATCTCCTTCCTGTTTATTTTATGTAGATCTTTCAGTAGAAGCTCTCTTACCTACCCTCACTTAATTAACTCTATGCATTAATTGATCCTCTGTTTACTCTATTTATTCACAGACATGCTGAATCCTGGTAGCTAGCAGACTGCTGTAGTACATGGACACACCTCTGTCCTCACCAGTTGATGTGTATGCTTACCAAGAACTGGTTCAGTGTGTTCCCAAACCTGTTTATGCCACTTGTGTGTTATTACAATAATTACACAATTTAATGATATACTACACATACCAAGAAAATATCAGTGTGAAAAGAGTTGTCATTTCCACGAATATAAAGTAGAATGCTTTGAAAATACTCCATAAAGGTGATTCACTTAAAATATTTTTGTGTAAAAATAAATGTAGGCAAAAATCAATTATTTTTATATACTAGCAATCTATAATTTAAGACCAAAAATTTTTAAATAGCATTTATAATAGCTCAAAACAAATGAAATATTTAGGTATAAATCTATCAAAAGATATATACAATCTGTAAGCTGAAAACTACAAAACACTGAAGAAAGAAAAAAGGAAGCAAATAAAAAGACAGACATACCATATTCATATATTGGAAGGCTTATCATAGTTAAGATGTCAATTTTTCCCCAATAGATCAATAGACTTAAGTGCAATTCTAATAGAAATTCCAGCTGTATCACACATGTATAAATTGATTCTAAATTTTAGATAGAAAGGCAAAGGAATTAGGATATCTAAAACAATTTTGAAAAAAAATAACGTTGGATGAATTATATTACCATAGTGATCAAACAATACTAATACCAAACAAAATAGACTCTAAAACAAAGACTGTAGCAAAAGACAATGATGGGCATTATATTAATATCATGATAATGGGATCAATCCAACAAGAGGATATAACCCTTGTAAACATACATGCACCCAACATAGGGGTACCTAAATACATAAAGCAAATATTAACAGATATAACAAGAGAGATTAACAGTATACAATAATAGTAGGGGACTTTAACACCCACTTACATCAGTGGACAAACAGGTCATCCAGACAGAAAATCAACAAGGAAACATTGGGCTTAAGAGATATATACAAAACATCTCATCCAAAACCAGCAGAACACACATTACTTTCCAGTGCACAGGGAACATTCTCCAGGAAATATTACATGTTAGGCACAAAAGGAGTCTCAGTAAATTTAAGAAAACTGAAGCCATATCAAACATATTATTTGGACCACAACATTATGAAACTAGACATCAATTGCAAGAAGAAAACTGGAAAATACACAAACGTGGAGGCTATCCAATGGGTTGATGAAAAAAAAATCAAAGAGAAATCTGATTTAAAAACTGGCAGAGAATCTGAATAGACACTTCTCCAAAGATGACATACAGATGGCCAACAGACACATGAAAAAAAGCTCAACGTCACTAATCATCAGGGAAATACAAATCAAAACCATAATGAGATATTACCTCACACCTATCAGAATGGCTATTATCAAAAAGACAACCAAGAGCAAGTGTTAGGGAGGATGTGGAGAAAAGGTAACCCTCATACACTGTTGGTGAGATTGCAAATTGGTGCAGCCACTGTGGAAAACAGTGTGGAGATTCCTCAAAAAATTAAAAATAGAACTACCACATGACCCAATAATTCCACTTCAGGATATTTATCTGAAAAAAATGAAAACACTAACTTGAAAAGATTACCCCTATGTTCACTGCAGCATAACTATAGCCTAGGTGTGATAGGCCATTAGTAGATAAATGGGTGAAGAAGAGGTGTGGTGAATGTGTGTATGCTTATATTACCATTTTCTATGATTGCCTACAATTTTTATTAACCACCTAACTCAGGTCATGATCTTATTGAATAATTTTATAAGACTTATTATTTGTTATTTGTGTTTTAAAAAGTATCTAACTCAATATATTCATGTAAAATACTTTATTTTGGAATAAGTTTTCTTAGCAATATTTTTCTTTACATCTCACCCTTCATCTTAAGACAAAGAAATCTGGAATTTAGGTGTACACCATACACTTGCTGCAAATGGATTCTGTGGATAAGACATAATATTGCTTAACAATATATGGTCAAGGGAGACAGGTGTGGGTGAAGACAACACAATGTTTGTTCCTAGTTCAGTGCCTTTGTTGCTATGCAACAAGTTTAAGACAATGACAGTAAGATTATTTATTGATGTAAGTTCCCAGTGGTCAATCTTTGTTAGAATAGTTCTCTTTACCTTCTTCCAATTAAATTATTACCTAGTATTCAAGCATTTAAATTATTAACACAAATGTACTGTACTTTTGATAGAATCACTAAGCTGAACTGAAAGAAAAGAAAATCTTTAAACATGTTAAGATAGAGAAGTTGGTTGAAGTCTTTTTTAATGTCTTGTCCTCTCTACACAGCCATCCAAGGGTACTAGATCATCTCTGTTGTAGCCATAACAATAGCAAAGCCCAGCGGATAAGGGTGATGTTTCCATGCAGAAATTTTTCCCAGAATTTCTTAGGAAATTTATATATTTTAATGAACTTCAAAAAAAGTTAATAAAAAAATTGGGAAAACTGGAAAAATAGTATAATTCTGGAATGATTAAAGCTTAAGAATAATCTATGTGGAGATATTGCTTATGCAAAGCAATCCACTGATACCAAGCAAAAGTTGATGTGGGGAGGTGAAGGTTAAGGTTGACATTTCTGGGAACTGGGGCAGAAATACAGAATTGTCATGATCTCATCCATCAGAGTTGCTGTGTCTGTTTTCTTGTGTGTGCTCAGGACTGCCTGCTGTAAGTGATGAGTCACTCTTGCAAATTAAAATAAATATTGATAAGTTTGTGTGCATTACATACTTATGAGTGTCTTTCTAAGAAATAAGAAGTTTTAGAAGAAAAAGGAGTTATTTGGCAATCTCATAAGCAATTTTTTGTAGTATTATTAATTATGCTAGGAGATCCAAGTGTCAGTACATCATTTACATACTGCACATAATATTTGCTGGCATTTCTCAGGGTCTGAATATTCCCTGTGGCTGTGCTGTTCAATACGGTAGCCACTGGCCACTCGTGTCTACTGACCACTTGAAATGTGGCTTGTCCACACTGAGATGTACCAGAACAAGTATGAATAAAAAAGAAAAATATCTCATTAATAGGTTTTAGATTGATTATATATTGATATGATAACATTTTGGAAATATTGGCTTAAATAAAACATATCATTACAATTAATTTCACCTTAACTTTTTATATTTAAAATGTGAGTACAAGAACATTTAAAACACTTAGTTTCATGTTATATTTGTATCAGTGCTTGTTTATAGGTTACAGCTCTTTGTAGATACAACAAACTTAACATTTTTATGTACAAAACATTTTTTTATTTATAATAATGAGTAAAGGCTATAAAGAATGTTGAAAGTATGTTAAGCATAACGTGACTTCTGGAATTCCAAAACCCCAAATTACTGTCAGGAACTTTGAAACACTAGCAGAGGGTAGCAGCTTTGAATCGCAGTGTTCAATTCCTGCCCTGCCGCCCCAACTCCTCTGTTGCTGAGCTTCCTTGCATGTAATGTGGGATGCTAATAAACACCATACAGCATTATGACTATTTTAAAAAATAATATCGGGCACCATCTCCCCCTGAGCTTCTTCAAGTTTCCTGGCAGCCCCACTGCCTCCTTACCTCTGGGACTTGGCACTGTTTGTGGTGTCCCGCTATTTCCCTACCAGCCACGCGTGGCCTGAGCATTCTCACTCCTCCTGTAAGATGAACAGTGAACAGCCACCGAGTGCCAACTTAGGCCAAGGCACTGTTCATGAGCTTTGTATAGCCCATGAAGTAGGCACTATAATTACTCTACTCTACAGACAGGCATAATGGAGCACAGAAAAGTTATTTAACTTATTTTAGGTGATCCAGCTCATGAGTAAGGGCCTGAATTCAAACCAGGCAGCTGGGTTCTAGAGTCTGCAGACTTTTTTCCTTCCCATCTTCCCTTCCTTGTTTCCTCCCTTTCTACTCCCTTTCTTCCTTTCTTCCATCTCTCTCCTCCTCCTTCTCACCTTCCATTTCCCACTCTTCCACCATCCTCACCTCTCTTCCCCTCTTTCTCTTACTTTGAGACTTTAGGCTAAGCTAAGTATTACTAGTTCAAGGCCAATTGTCCTTTGCGGTTCATGCCTGGGCCCTATCTCGCTCATCCTCTGTCTTCCCTATCTCCATCCCTATCTCTATCCTATTTCTTTGTCACTCCATAAAAGAAGCAACCTTAATGTTCTTAAGATGCTTCTTTTCATTTGGTTACGTTCTTGCAGAATGTACATGTGCCCCACTTTCCCTGTCTCTAAGACAGAGTAATAATAGCACCCATGTCACAGGTGGTTTTCAAGGAAGAAATGATTGCCTGTGTATGATGCCTCTGTGCTGCTACAGCACTGGGTAAGTATTCATTGACCTCAAGCCTCCATCATCTCATATGTACTTTTATCAAATTTAATCTTGTAAATTTACTCCTCATTGTAGATGTATTTCATTTTCCTAATTGACAAAGGTCTTAAAAATGTTGTATACCTGCTAGCCTTGTGGGATCCCTCTTCTGTAAATTGCCTGTTCTACCTTTTGCCCATTTTTGTACTCATTGCTGTTACTTATTGACTGAAAGCCCCTAGCACTGTCCTAGACATAGATCCCTCACTTTAGATATTGCAAATATTTTCTGTCCTGCAGGATCTCTTAGACTATGATATCCTTCTTTCTTTTTTTAATAAGATTTTATTCATTTATTTTAGAGAGAGGGGAAGGGAGGGGGAGAGAGAGGGAGGGAAACATCAAAGCGTGGTTGCCTCTTGCATGACCCCTATTGCGGATCTGGCCTGCAAGGCAGGCATGTGCCCTGACTGGGAATCAAACCAGCAACCCTTTGGTTTGCAGGCTGGCACTCAGTCCACTGAGCCACACCAGCCAGGGCTTCTTTCTTTAAACAGAAGCCTTGCCTGCACATTTAGTCACTAATTGAAGTGCCCCCTGTAGGCCTTGTCCCTGCCACAGAGACTGGAGAGGTGGTGTCCTGTGACCAGAGAACACATCTCCTGTCCGTACTTTACATCTCCTGTCCGTACTTTACAGTTACACCTAATTCTCATTCATTTCATCATTTTTTTCTTATGTTTTGAATCTTGTTCATCAATTTTTTTATTCAATGAAATATTTATTGTGAGCACCTATTATGGGCAGTCAGTATTATAGGCACTGGGATAGAAGAGTGAACAAATAGGCAGGGTCACTGCCCTAACAATGCGTGAGGGTTAGGGAAAGTCAGACAATAAAACTGAAGCAAATAAGTAGCAAAATATATGTCCAAAACTTTGAGGCAACCAGAATGTCCTTCAGTAGGTGAATGGATAATAAACTGTAATCTATCTAGGCAGTGGAATATTATTAGTGCTAACAATAAATGAACTATCAAGCCATGAAAAGATATGGAGGAAACCTAAGTGTACAATAGTAAATGAAAGAAGCCAATCTGAAAAAGATACACATTGTATGATTACAGGTATGTGACATTATGGAAAAGGCAAAATTATGGAGACAGTGAAAAATCAATGGTTGCTGGGGACTGGGGGGAGGAAGGGATGAATAGGTAGAGCACAAAGGAGTTTTAAGGCAGTGAAACTATCCTGTATAGTATTATAATGGATACATATCATTATGCATTTGTCCAGACTCAGAATATTCAATACCCAGAATGAACCCGAATGTAAACTATGGACTTTGGATGATACTGGTGTGTGGACTTCAGCTCATTGATTCTCTCACATTGTACCACTGTCATGGGGGATGTTGATGGTGGGAGAGGCTATGCACATATGAAGGCAGGGTGTATATGGGAAATTTCTGTACCTTCTACTCAATGTTCCTGTGAACCTCAAACCACTCTTAAAAATAAAGTATATATACTGATGGTGATGCTTTTGTAGATAGCTTGGTCAGAGAAGGCCTCTTTAAGGAAGTGCATTTGAGCAGAGACCTAAAGGAAGTGCGAGAGTGAGCCACGAGTATATCAGGAGGAAGAGAGAACAGCCAGTGCAAAGATCCCGAGGCAGAAATGAGCTTTGTGTATGGTCCAGGAATGACAAGCAGGAAAGCATGGCTGGGGCTGAGTGTGTGAGAGAAAGAGAGACAGAAAAGTAAGTCTGGGGAAATGCGCAGGAGCTAGATCATGCAGAAACCTGTGTGTAGGCACAGTATAAACTTTGCACGTCCTCTTTCTCCGGATTGACAGAAGACATTCTTTAGTTAACACCTAATGCTCAATGTGTCCTTTCAAGGTGACTGGAAGTTCAGTTCTAATTCATAATGTACCTATTTTATGATTTAAAATAAAGAGGCACTGTCATTATATCATTCTGGGGGACCCTCTCCCCCTGTCCACTAGTTACAGAATGTTGGGAAGTTTAAATAAGAGAAATCTGTGGAAATGATATGTAGCAAGTGTGATCATTGTTGGAATTATGCATGTCAACACAACCAGAAGGATTTTTATTTTTAATTAGCAGAGATAAGTCATTTGTAGCTGACTGAAAGTTGAATAACCCCTTTCAATAAGATTATTATAAGAGTTCGAAGAAATTAATCCTTTGAAGCTGGGACTTTAAAAAAGAAAAAAAAAATCTCCTTACTTCTAACCCTGCCATTTCCTGAATAACAGTGCAATATTTCAGTGGTTCAAACTGTTTTCAATTAAGAAAGACAAAATTTCCTATCCCAGATTAATCAAAATTCATTTTAAGTGACTTAAATTAGCAACAGGAAAGGAAGTTTCATCAACTTGAAAATTAAACTAAGCAACATTTGGTTTATTATTTGGAAAGGCAGGTGAAAGGAAAAATTAATAAGAATAAGATGGTATATGCTTTAAATTTCCTATGGCAAAACTTCAACAACAGGTATATTAGATTGTGTATCAGGCAACATGGTTCAGAAGACATCTCTGAGAATATATTTCACACCTGAGGTCATGATTTTACTCTCTTCCTTTGACCAAGGGAAAAATAATTTGCTATTTTCCCATGAAAGCTATTTTCAGTAGCTTGTACCCACCAGTTTCTCTCTACCATGTGGCTTTTTGAATGCTGTTCCCACTACTTAGGAAACCCTTCCATCCTCTCTTCATTTGGTTCTCTCTTACTGGTCTTCAAATCTCAGTTCATCGTCACCTCCTCAGGAAGTCTTCCCCTAACCTTCCAAACCAGAGTGCCTCTGTCTGTAGCACTTGTCAAAGTGGCATTTGTGGGGAAGGTCAATGTCTTCACTCCACACTGTGTTCCTAGTGCTGGGTACCTCAATAAATGTTTCTTGAATGAATGAATGAGTGAGATGAATCTATACAATCACTACCAGGGCAATTACTGTTAAAGCATTTGAACTAGAAGATGCAAAGATCCAAAAATGTCTTACATGGAAATTCTGGCTGTATTTTTTAAATGACTTTATTGTTGTTCAATTACAGTTGTCTGCATTTTCTCCTTTCCCTGCCCCCCAACCCCACCCAAACTGGCTGTATTTTGATTAAAGCTGGAACCTCAAGTTTTTCCTCGTGACCAGATGATGTTGGTTTTCCCATACCTTTTGATTCAAGGTTTAATGTTGTCAGTGCAGGGTAAGAATAGCTGATGGCTCCTGTTCTGGTAAAACCCCTAATAGGCAAAGAAGGGGTCTTTATAATGAAATTGGATGTGTACCTCACCCGGGTCAAGTTTTGAGTTCAACTACTGGGAAGCCCTGAATCCATGGTTTCTATTTGCTTTCACATTTGGCAGCAGCTGTTTCCTTGTAACCTTTACCTAGTACAATCAAGGGAGCCAAAATAAAGCACAGGATGGACTGAGGGAGACAAGAGAGGAGAGAAACAGAGAAGAAAGAAAATATGCAGAGAGAAGAATTGTGACTCCATGTAGTTCTTCCCTAGAACATTTTCTGTAGAATAACTGATACACAGCCCAGCCAACTCCTCATCTGTTTCCTTTGTATACTTAGCCCTTTGCCCAAAGAAACTCAGCTTAGAACTATCACTCTCTTAAATGTTTCCAAGTGTGATTGTGATAAATAGATCATAAATTCCCTGATAATTAAGAAATAGTTTTTGTATATGAAAATAAAGGGAAATCAAAATCAACCAGAGAGTAGCCAATTTACTATCACAGCTAGGGCCCATTAGAGACTTGGGAAGCCAGGAGGCTTCTATGTGGTCCAGTGTGTCCCCAACTGTGGTCCAGTGTGTCCCTAACTGTGGTCCATCAACCATCAGCATTAACATCAGTGGGGAGCTTTCGAAAGCAGCATTTCTAGGATTTGTCTTGGTATCCTTGTTTTTAATATATTGCCCAGATGATTCTCATGAACCCTCTGGTTTGAGAACCTCTAACCTATTCTGGCCCTATTGTTTTATAGATGAGGAAGATGAGGCAGATCCCTGGGATTCCCCAGCCGGTGAACAGCAGGGAGGAGACTGACTGACCAGGGCCTTGTTCAGTGATCGCTATCCCACCCAGAGCTCTCAGCGAGGCTGCTAGTGATAAGAATAGAAGTACAGTTTCTGCAGACCTGCAGTGTGCCTGCTTCCTGTTCACCACGTCATTCTGAAGACTGTTCATGTTGTGACCACTGGAACCACCCACCTCACCAAAGGCTGCAAATGCAGCAGGTCTCCACCTGGACATAACTGTGGGTTTTGAAAATGTGCTCCTACGTGTTGCCTTGCAACCCAGGACACCCCAGGGGGGGCTGGGAGGAGAAGCAGTGGCAGATGGGCCACTCACCTAGCACAAGCCTAAATCAGGAGGAGTGCATGCAGGCCACAGGCAAAAGCTTTTGGGTAGCAATTTGCCTATCCTCGTCATCATTTAGCTGAGAATGTTTTTTCAGATTTACTACAAAATTACACAGCCTGCCTGGAATGTCACTATTGTTTTAAAAGTTCAGGCCCTGTCATGTCTTTGGGGTGTGCAATCCTTGCAGACGTCAACAAATACCACCCAGGACTGGAAGGCTGTGTGATCAATGTGGGCAGCATAAAACCCATCACCCTTAAGAAAGCAATTTATTTCCACCCCCCAGAACTGAGAGCTATGTTTACTGAACATGAAGTCCTAAGCATCATTTTCATTGTGGGAGCTCAGGGGGAAAGAAATAGTTATTACAAAATAACTTTGCCATCTTGACCAAGAGTTCAACAGTAACGGAAGAACTGGAGAAGTCTCCCTGCTGGGCACTAAGCTATTTATAACTCTGAAGTACAGGGCACCCTTTAAAGGTCACTATTGTTCACCCTCCTGCCCTTCCTAAGCAGTGCAGTTTGTACAACTCAGCAGTGCCTGAGTGGCATGGAGGAATATAGCAAGGCAAGCCCATTTATTTCCATTGAGATGAAATCACAAATGGTGGAAAGTCCTCCTGGAAACCACAGTCAGCTTGTTATGTGGGAATGTGGGCAGGGGTTATCTGTTAAGGGCAAAGTCTGATCAGTTCAGTGCAATCTCCAAGCCAAGCATTGCTCACTTTCTCTCTGAAGTACATGATTCCCAGGCTGGATAAGACAGCCAGAACCTGCCCTCACACCTCCCAGCTGGGCTATTGGCCCTGGAAACCAATGCAGTGGGAATGCTTGAGTAAAGGTTGTAGCATTGATAGGAGGTATTCTCACCTGAGTTCATGCCCTCCTTTCCCCAGCACTCCACTTTTCTCTCCATTCCCACCCAAACAAAAACCCTGGACACCCACATTTCCCACTCTTGGACTTCAGTATTTTTAAATTTTAGTTCAGATCCTGGAGTGACTTGAAAGAAGGCAAAGGTTGATGCCATGTTGGTGAACTTCACTGCAACCGTGACACCTATGTGGACAAAAGTGTTTCCAGTTTGCTCCAAAGCATGCATTCTGAACAAGGCCTGCACGAGAAGAAACAAACTCTCCTACTTCATAGTACTTTTCAATTTCACCCCCTCCCAACACCATAATGATCCATGGGACCCATGGATGGAGAAGGGGACTTACTATGAGATGAGGCAGAAGTCCTTTGATTGACAAAACCTTCCCTCTGGCGTTATTCTTGAGTCTTTCTCCTACCACCTCCTAAAGAGTAGGAGAGCTGAGTTCCTCTAGCCACAAGCTCTGATGGAATCCAAACTTTCTCAGGCACTAGGTACCATTGGTACCATGTGAGCAAAAAAAAAAAAAGTCACATTAAAAAGAAAGAGATCAAACTTCTGGCCAAGATGGATACATAGGTAGACACACGGTGCCTCCTCGCACAACCAAAAGAAGGACAACAGCAATTTAAAAACAAAAAACAACCAGAACTGATAGAAAATGAAACTGTATGGAAGTCTGACAACCAAGGAAGTTAAAGAAGACATTCATCCAGACCAGTAGGAGGGGTAGAGCTGGGCAGTGGGGTGGAGAGGACTTGTGGCAAGGCGGCAGCTGGCGAGACTGTGGCTGTGGATCCAGCGAGCCTGCGGCTGGTAAAGTGGGTGGCCCCACATTCTCATAAAAGGAACAGCTGGGGAGCGAAACAGACCATACAACCCAGGGTTCCAGTGTGGGGAAAATAAAGCCTCACCCCTCTGACTGAAAACACCGGAGGGGGTTGAGGCGGCAGCGGGAGTAACTCCCAGCCTCAGAGGAGAGACCCACAGGGTACTAGAACGTACACAAGCCCACCCACCCAGGAATCAGCACAGAAGGGCCCACTTTGCTTGTGGACAGTGGGGGAAGTGACTGAAAGCTGGGAGAGAGCAGAGCAAGTGCCATTGTTCCCTCTCAGACCCCTTCCCCACAGACAATGTCACAACACAATGACATGGGTTACCCCACCCTGGTGAATACCTAAGGCTCCTCCCCTTACACATCACAAGCACACCAAGAAAAAAAAATGGCCCAAAGAAAGAACAGATCAAAGCTCCAGATAAAATACAACTAAGTGTCAAAGAGATAGCCAGCCTATCAGATGCACAGTTCAAAACACTGGTTATCAGGATGCTCACAGAATTGGTTGAATTTGGTTGCAAATTAGATGAAAAAAATGAAGCCTATGCTAAGTGAAATAAAGGAATATGTACAGGGAACTAATAGTGACGGGAAGGAAACTGGGGCTCAAATCAACAATATGGAGCAGAAGGAAGAAACAAGAATTCAAAAAAATGAGGAGAGGCTTAGGAACCTCCAGGACAACTTTAAACATTCCAACATCAAAATTATAGGGGTATCAGAAGGAGAAGAGGAAGGGCAACAAATTGAAAACTTATTTGAACAAATAGTGGAAGAGAACTTCCCCAATCTGGCAAAGGAAATAGACTTCCAGGAAGTCCAGGAAGCTCAGAGAGTCCCAGAGAAGTTGGACCCAAAGAGGAACACACCAAGGCACATCATAATTACATTACCCAAGATTAAAAATAAAGAGAGAATCTTAGAAGCAGCAAGAGAAAAGGGGACAGTTACCTACAAAGGAGTTCCCATAAGACTCAGCTGATTTCTCAAAAGAGACTTTAGGGGCTGGAAAGAAGTATTCAAAGTCATGAAAGGCAAGAACCTACATCCAAGACTACTCTATCCACCAAAACTTTCATTTAGAATGGAAGGGCAGACAAAGTGCTTCTCAGATAAGATCAAGTTCAAGGAGTTCATCATCACCAAGCCCTTATTATATGAAATGTTAAAGAGACTTACCTAAGAAAAAGAAGATTAAAAATATGAACAGTAAAATGAAAACAAACTCACAGCTATTAACAGCCAAACCTGACAAAAAAAAAAAAAAAGACAAACTAAGCAAGCAACTAGAACAGGAACAGAATCACAGAAATGGAGATCACATAGAGGGTTATCAGTGAGGGAGTGGGAGGGGAAGAGAGGGGGAAAAGGTACAAAGAATAAGTAGCATAAATGGTAGGTAGAAAATAGATGGGTGAGGGGGTGGTTAAGAATAGTAGAAGCCAAAGAACTTATATGTATGACCCATGGACATGAACTAAAAGTGGGGAATGTGGGGGGCGGCGGGGTGCATGGTGGAGGGGAATAAAAGGGGAAAAATGGGACAACTCTAATAGCATAATCAATACATTTTTAAAATGTCAAAAAAAAGAGAGAGAGATCAGACAATGAATAGAGTTGAGGCAAAATATTCTAAGGCAAAGGCAAATGTGAAGAGTCAGCATGTAACTCTATATAAGAAAATATAAGGGTCAAGAAAAACAATATAGGAAAAATATTCACATGAAGAGTTTCCCCAACACTGAAGCATAGAGCCCAGGAAACCCCTCACTTTCATTGAGCATCACTTAACGAATGTCCTTCCTGGCATCTTGCTAGTAACAGTTATAACCCTCCCCTGAGGGGCTTCTGAATCTTATGACAGGGAACGAGAAAGGACCCTGAATAGCCAAAGAAACCTTGAGAAAGAAGAACAAAATTGCAGGCATCATGCTACCAGATATCAAATTATACTACAAGGCTATAGTAGTCAAAATAACATAGTACTAGCCTAAAAACACACACATAGATCAATGGAACAGAATAGAGAGTCTAAAAAACAATCTACACTTATATGGTCAATTAATCTATGACAAAGGAGACAAGAACATATGATGGTATAAAGACAGCTATTTAATAAATAGTATTGGGAACACTGGACAGATACATGACAAAAAATTAAACTAGAGCACTTTTTTACACTGTCTACAAGAAAAACTCAGAATAAAGAATAAAATGTAAGACCAAAACTATAAAACTAGGGAAAAAAAAAACATAAGCAGGAAACTCTCTGACATTGCTCTTAGGAATATTTTTTGAACATGTCTCCCCAGCCAAGGAACATAAAAAAAAAATTAACAAATGGTACTACATCAAATTAAAAGAATTTGAACAACAACAACAAAAAAGTAAATCCATAGAATGCAAAGATAATCCACTGATTGGGAGAAGATAGTCACCAATGATACATCCAGAGGTTATATCCAAAATATATAAGGAATTCATACAAAATTTAACACCAAACAAATAAAAAAAATCTGACTAAATATGGGCAGAGAACCTGAATAAACATTTCTTCGAAGAGGACATACACATGGCCGATAGACATAGGAAAATATGCTCAATGTCACTGATCATCAGGGAAATGCAAATTGAAATCACAATGAGATATCATCTCACACCTGTTGGAATGGCTATCACCAATAAATCAACAAACAACAAGTGTTGGAGAGGATGTAGAGAAAAGAGAACCCTCATGCACAGTTGGTGGGATTATAAATTAATACAGTCATTATGGAAATTAGTATGGAGATTCCTCAAAAAATTAAAAAAAGAACTACTATATTAGCCATCACTTCCACTTCTGGATATTTATCCAAAGAAATCCAAAACACTTTCTGTCAGACAGAGAAAGACAAATACTATGAGTTTACTTCTTTGTGAAATCTAAAAAAATAAATAAATAAATAAATGAACAAACAAAACAAACTAACTCATAGATACAGAGAACAAATTGACAGTTGCCAGACTGAAGGGGCATTGGGAGGATGATTGAAAATGGTGAAAGGGATTAAGAAGTACAAATTGCCAGTTTGAAAAATAGTCACAGGGATGTAAAGTACAGCATAGGAAATATAGTCAATAATATTGCATTAACTTTGTATGGTGTCATATGGGTACTAGACTTACCAGGGTCATCACTTTGTAAGGTATATAATTGTCTAATCACTATGTTATACACCTGAAACTAATTTAATATTGTAGGTGAACTATACTTGAAAAATAAATTTTTTTTAAAAAGGACTTAGTACAAAATGAAGAAAATGAGCACCGTGACCACAGCCTCAGTAGCTTATATAAAGCACCAGAAACTTAAAAAAGGAGGTTTCTTAAGGAGAATTGTAACAGTAGAGGACACTTTTGTTTACACCCTCCTGACCTTTTAATTGAGAGTTCTGAGTAGTAGTTTTGGGAGGGTTTGTTAGGGGTTCTCAAATACTTGGAAGTGCATGTGAACTTAGAAACATAGATACCCATGCCTACTTCTTGCCTGGAGGAGAAGGAAGGCTGAGGCTAGTGAAGAAACTTGGACAGCCAGGAAGAGAGAGTACCGATTTCAGAATCTATACATCTGCCATTTGGTACCAAAGATACATCAGACCCCCACACGTCAATCAGATGTCAGGTAGTGTTGAGTTTGAATTGTGTCAAAGGGACCCTAGTTAAGAAGCTCTATGATGTACCTTCAGGAGGTACAAACTGAAGAAAGGTGGCAAAAGGTTAGCCTGTGCAGTTGCCCACAACAGGAACTGAGAAAGTTCGTTTAAGGCTGGATTAAACAGCCCTAATCAAGTAAGGTTTTGCCTACTTTCCTGCAATGCCTGCTCTGCTCCTGGCAATGCAAACAGCAGAGAGAGGAGTAAGAAAAGGAAAATAAAATCAATTACTTGCTCAACAGAGCAAGTCACCGGAAAAAAAAATATATGCCTCACTGAAGGAAAAGATATGCCTAACTGCCTAAACATGAATAGGATGGATATTCAGTGTAAGATCTGATCAGACTTCTTAATTTGTAAGAATGGTGTCAAAGTTGTGGCATCTTCCTGAGACGTCATTATCAGGGAGAGTGGATCTGAAAGGGTGTATTTTCACAAGAGAAATAAAAGATACAAAACAATGAAAAGTGCTGTGGTGGGAAGGTGGGCAAGGGTGGGTGCATCTGCTCAGACCTGTAAATACCAGGTTGGCCAACCAGTTCATTCGGTTTTTTTCTGTAAGATGGCTCTACTAGTGCTTAGTTGTCTTTAACTCCATTCAAAACAATTTTTTTATAGATTGCATTGTGAAAGCTGTCATATCAGTAAGCATTAAAAAAAAACTTATAAAAATTGGTGAATTTTTGTGTAGCTATTTTAGTATTGAACATGGTAGAAGATATGCAACATTGTCGACATATTGTGCTTTATTATTTCAAGAAAGGTAAAAATGCAACTGAAATGCAAAAAAAAAGATTGGTGCAGTGTGTGGAGAAGGTGCTGTGACTGATCAAATATGTCAAAAGAGATTCGCAAAGTTTCGTGCTGGAGATTTCTCGCTGGATGATGCTCCGCAGTTGGGTAGACCAGTTGAAGTTGATAGTAATCAAATCAAGACATCAACTGAGAACAATCAACATTATACCACATGAGAGATAGCCAATATATTCAAAACATCCAAATCAATAACATTATTGATGAAAATGAAAAATTTGTCTTTTATTTTATGTAAAAAATCCTTGCAGACTTTTTGGCCAACATGATATTTTGCAGCGGCATCACTGAAGACCAGCTGAGCCGGGCTGGGCCTAGGCTTTGTGGGTAATCCACCTGGAATCAGATATGACTTTTTTCCCTATGTCTTTCACTGACTGATTCAACAAATATTTACTGGGTCCTATTTAGTGAGGTCCTTTGTGATATATTGGGGATGACTTTTCTTCTTCAGGCTAGGTTTTCTCCACAATCCTATATGACCTAGTCTGATATCTCTATAAACCTGGTGTCCTGCACTAGTTTGCCAAAATCCTAGGACTCGAAAGTGTAAATGTGCATCGCTCTGATGCAGAATCCAACTAGACAAGGACAAACCCTGAAAGGGTGTTGCAATTGCTACAGTGAAGCTTGAGGTCACTATTTTTGCAGTTCCCTCTCAATATAGCTTATGCTGGAGTCCATCCTTGTCCCATAGTCCAGTCTATATTCTTCCAAAGGGGGTTAAGCTAGATCTCACCAAGAAAACAGGGGTTGTCTACTAGAGAAGTCATGCGTAGGTCTCCATAGACAGCCCCAGAGGAGCCTGCCCTGCTAAGACACTAGACTTCTGAGGAAAGCCTTCTCACACCCTTCAGACCAGTTGATTGCCATAATATGACCTCAGTTGGCACCAGCTGGACAGTTGATCAGATATGAGTTTATATTTCCTTCCCTCTTTCCCTTATGGCATAGTCAATCAGGCAACAGTCTGTGAGCTTCATCACTTCATGAAAGCTATACATGAAAGCTTTCTGTATATAGCTATACAGAAAGCTGAAGAATCATGTCTTCTTGGCTTTTGCTTTCAAAAGCATTAGGCATGGAGAAGAGAATTTGCAAGAGAGAAGCTTGCCTCACATCAGTGAGACAGTCCCTGGGCCAAGAAGAGGAGGAGAACCAGGGCCTGCTCTATGCATGTGTGCAGACTGTCCCAGCATGCAACTCACCCATGAGATTCATAGGTGAATTCACAAGATGGTCAAATTCCAATATAGTTGAACCATAAAATATATTTCATTAAATAAAGAGAGAAAGTAAGGGCTGTCTTTTATGGGGTGCAAGAGTCTGTGCATATCACTCAAGAACCCAATCTCCCCTGCCCGATCCCAACATTTTCATTCTTTTGAAATCAAGTTAATATGGACATCCAGAGTTTAGGAAGAAGCAGAAATTATTGCTTCTGTAACCTTTAATTGGTACTTGAATGCAGCCTCAAATATGAGAAAATTTTTTCTTTTTCTTTCTGTTACATGACATAATAGCACATATATAAAAGAGATTCATATTTTTATTTTTAGTATCATTTAAAAAATGTAACATTGCTTATAGTTACCTAGTAAGTGGCAAAATCAGGACTCAAAGCTGAATCTTCTCATTCCAAGCCTGCTGCTAAAGAAAGACTGAGTTCTTGAAATAAAATTGGTCTGAATATGGAGGCCAAATCTCCCACCTGGAAAAAGAGGACAAGTACTTGTGGAGAGGAGCCACGTGGGTGTCTGTGCCAGGAGGGTGTTATCTTTGTGAATTCTTATTGTTTTTTAAGCCCAAGGAACTGGGGATTTCTAGGACAATGCATTGTCAAATATTGAGAAAAACTCCCTCATTCCTCAAGGGCTCAGATACATTCAAGACCTCCGCAATAACAGCCAAACAATTGAGGGGTAGAAAACATTCCCCTGAAAGGACTAGTTTATTTGACAAATGTCTTTATTTTCCTACAAAAATTGAAAGTGGATTGACTGTATCCAAAATAAACCTTATTTCAGGGAATCCTCTACCTATTCATGATAATCCTGAAGCCAACAGAAATCTGCTTAAATGAACTGCATTTACCCTGGGGCCACACAATGCAATTGTCTGACTGAGCCAGCTTCAGTGGCTGAGAGATGGCCCTTCAGTAATGCATTCTTTAAGCTAAATGGATTTTGAAGGCTCTATTAAACTCTTGACAATTTTTTTAATTGAGGGTGGTGATGATTAAATGGGGATTTGAAGAGGTCTAGAAATTATAATGCAGAGAAAATGTGACAGGACATACTGAGGTGCCCTCTTGTTTCTGGAGCTGCTATAATTGGAGCGTACATAGGACTGTTAAGAAGAAACTAATTAGTTTTCCCCATGGAGAAGGAAATGACAGCTATAATCCAAATAGTGACATTGAATCAAGACAGACAATTTTTTTTTGTTTAATTTTACCATCTCACAGTCAAGTTCAAAAAAACTATTATCTGAGAAAGATTAGAAGGTAAAAAAATGGGATGGGAGAGTAAGTTCTCCAATACACGGCTTTCACCATTCATTTTTCATGTAAATATCTTTTATTTCCTGTTTTCCCATCTTGTTCATATAAAAGCATCGGTATAGTTTAACATTTTATTAATGGCTCAGAGTTCTTATTTAAATAAGTGTACTGGATTGTGGTACAGCACTGGCTTTGGCACAAACGGGAAGGCCTTGCACTCCTGCCTCAAGTGTTTCCAGAGGGCTGCGCTGTGAGAGCTGTTTGTTCCTTACAGATATTTTTCACATTTGCACTAATCATCTGTCTACACGTCACCCCTTCTTTTTCACCCTTTCTTTTCACTCTCTGTGGTACATTTGCTTCAAAATGCAAATGATGATTCTGTATCCTGATTTATCAGGTTGAACACGTTACATACACATGACCTATCATCAGGGTTCAATTACTATTTGTTGAATGTGTGAATGAATGAATGGTGGGGTCCCCACAGGGAGCTGTGCTACCCAGGCCAGGATCTGGCCAGCCACTCTGTTCTTGCTCTCACCATCCAACTTCTACTTCCCAGCTCTGTTCCAGAAGCCACTCCCGTTACAGTGTCTGGGCTCCAGAAGGGTATATCCTTTCACTTTTATCATACTCTTCCTCCCCCGACTCATGCACCTTCTAGGGAAAGCTGGTTATTGTGAATTAAAAACAGCTCTCATTATCACACTACCCACACCCCGTGCTAAACCCCACTGTGAACCAAGTTCAGATATTCCTCTTGGGGGATGCTGCCCAGGCAAATCACACAGTGTGCCTAGGCCATCCCCCCAGGGATCTCCCATGCATAGCATCTTCTCAGACTCTGGCAGCATCAGACCCACCAAAGGCTTGTTAAAACACAAATTGCCTGGCCCCACCTTCAGAATTTTAGGGGTTGGTCTGGGATAGTGCCTTTGAATTTACTTTCTAACAGGTTCCCAGGTGAGGCCGTGTGGATGCTGCTGGCCCGGGGGCCCATTGAGAGCCTCTGCTCTAACTTGGCCCCCAGGGCCCAGTGTTGAAGTTCTAGTCATTCCCACCAAGTTCTCTCCACTCCATTTATAAATCACTTTCCTGCTTTAGATCATTTAGACACCTTAACCTGCAGAAAACCGGACCCCTCTGCTTTGTAAGCATTCCCTGGCTATCAGCTAAGCAGCTTTGGAAACTGAGGTGGCCTTTCAGGCTTTGCAAGATCTAATCCATCACCCTGAATGCCCTCGTTATGTTGTACCTTTAAGAGTCTGAGGCTGGCCCCAGCTCACACTAACTGTGTGGACACGGAAATTGTATGTGACTTCTTAAGGAGCCTGGTAGCCAGGGAGTCGTCAGTGGCAGCATTTGGCACCATGCCCAGGCAGTCTAGTTTCTGGAGAAATTCCTCGCACTCAGTTAACAAGCCTGTCACCCGTGAAATGCAAACTTCGAAGGAGCATGGATGTTAGCTGGGGCCTGGGCTCGGGCAGTGCTACCACATTGAAAAGAGTTCAGAGGATGTAGCCAGAACCCCTCAGGACTTCAGAGATGCATTTTCCTGAAAGAGAACACAGGCGATTCAGGAGGTGAGGCCATCAGGATGCTCAAAGAAACCCTTCTCTCTGTTTTGGCTGAGGCCTTCAAGACCCCACACCCTAAATGGAACAGGCTGCACAAGTACCCACTCTGGTCCCACCAGCATCAGCCATCCCCCAAACAGAAGGGACCAAGGAGAGAGCAGCCAAGAGTAGGCAGTTTCTCTGGGAGGAAATGATAGAATGCTGTAAGTCCCCTCACCCATCATCCCTCTCTGCTCCACGGCCAAAGGGGCATGTCAATCTCCCCCACCTTACGCCAAGTGGCACCCCTGGGTTAGAGTGGGGAGGAACAGCTGAGGCCCTGAGTGGAGCACATGCTACACCCCGACAGGGAATGGGGGCACTCATGTGATTTCCTGGAACTTAGGTGTGAGCCATCCGAGGCTGCCTACAGGACAGGGCAACCCTGGAGTGTGGAAATCCTGGCACTGAAGGAGCTTCCAAAGCAGCCAGCAGTGGGAAGAAGTGTCACCTGAATCCTGAGACCTGCAGCAAGGGTTGGCTATGAGGGAGCCTCTGAGCGACTGACCAAAGTGCCACCCTCCCCGAAAAAGAACAGCTTTGATAACCGGCCCAGCCCACAGGACTTCAAATCAGAGCGTGCAGTGCCAGCCATGGAAGTCTTTGTCCCTTCCTTTCATAGGCCAAACCCGAGGGTCCCAGAAGCAGCCTCCGGAGGGACAAGGCGAGTAAAGAAGTCCCCCAAGTACTCTCTCCCATGAGGGCTTGGAAGTGGGGCAAACACCTTTAAATTAAATTTGGACTTTTATATATTAGACTAAATATTTAAGTGCTATTTTTCTCATGGGTAGAGGCACCAGAAAAAGCCTGGGACATGCTGGGATTCTAGGAAAGAACCAGCCCAGGCAGCGGCTTCCAGGACTTTGTGGAAGAGTCCAGTTCCTGTGGACAGTGGTGTGTGAGATGCAGCTCCTTCCTTACACTAAGCAGGTGCACTTACTCTCTCTCTCTCTGTGGTACATTTGTGGTCCAGCCTATTTATTATCTTTCCCCCATTTCTAGGAGTAGACCTTTTTCTTTTGATAATCAAAGTTCACAATTTTTTGTGCATTTTACTGTTACTCAAGACACCCAAGTTAGGATCCCCCCATCCTTGGTTCTTGCCTTGCTCACAGGAAACGAAATCAGGCAAGAGACAGCACATATAGTGGAAATGAGACATCAAGTTTATTTATGAAACACACGTGAGCATGAAGTTGCAAGCAGACACCTGGCTGGTCTGGACGCCCCATAGGGGTACAGAGGAAATAAAGTTGTTAGTAAGTTTGTTCTGCATACTTGAGGCAAGGCAACAAGAAGGCACGCGGCTAATCAGAGTGCACCGACTATTGGGGTTTGGGTGGTATATGCTTTAGTCAGCTTCTGGTTCCCCCTCCAACTCCTCCTTCCAGACCTTGGGACAGTTATTAAAGCTTTCTTTTCTAGCTAGGAGACAATATATACAGACTCTCAAGGGCTCCCCTCCTCCTGTGCTATCATAGTTTTGCTTGTGACGTTTGGAATGCCTGGCAATCTTATGGACTGGGCTCAGGACTGCTGAATCAACAGATGAGACATGCCTCCCTTTTGTTTCTAGCCTCCTAGAAGTTTTAAATTCTTTATCAGATTGCACTGGGCAGGGGCCCTGCTTTATTTCCCCTCTGGCCTTTCATTCCTAGCTGCTACCTAACAATACTATATTCCGAGAAATATGCTAATCATTCAAATATAGGTTTTCTAACTTAATTTCATGCAACTGTATGAGGTACCATCATCTATTTTACCTACAAGGAATCTGAGGCTTGTCCTCAGTTACTTGCACAGATTACAAATGGTTCAGCTGGGATTCGAACCCAGGCAGTGGGATGCTGGAGCCTGAGCTTTGACTGCTCTACGGCAGTGGTTTTCAACCCAGGCCAATTTTGCTCCCCCACCCAGGGATCAGTGGCAATGTCTGGATATGTTCTTCGTTCACATCTGGGGTGGGGAGTGTATGCCAGTAGCATCTAGTGGGTTAAGGCCAGGGATGCTGTGGAACACCCCACTTGGCAAAGGACAGCAAGAAATTATCCAGCCCAAAAATCTGTAGTGTTCAGAAACCTGCCTTCTTCTTTTATTTGTTGCCAAATAAAATTCGTTTCATTTTTTCTGACTAAATATATATATATATCATAATAAAAATTAGTTAATTCAGAAAAGAGACATTAGATCATGAATATTACCTGTAATCTCATCACTGGAAACTATTATGTTTATTTATATATGCTCAGATTTTTTTCCTCTGTGGACACATACATGCACGCATGCACACACCTTTCTGCCGCACAGTATGTATTTATGCGATCATGTGGTAGATACTGATTCTTAAGCCAACGTTTTTACTTAACCACACATTGTACTAAAAATACATATTGTAGACCTTCTTCCATGTCAGCAAACACAGATTAGTAACTGGTTCTCGGTGAGGTCATTTTGCCCCATAACAGGAGTACGGAGGTTATATTGTCTATGAATTTTATTTCAGGACATTAAAGGGAGCATTATAAACATTTCCTATACAAAGAGGGCACTGGGTCTGACCAAGCTGAAAACCATTGATTTATGTCATTACAGTCAGTGTGGCCTCGTTCCCAGCATGCTTGTATCACGGTTTGATGGGTATTGAGGTACTTTGGTTTATACATGCAACACTGTGATAAACAAACATATTTATAAATACATCTCTGGGCACTCATTGAATTATTTCCTTTAGAAAAAAATTTATAGGAGTGAAATCTCTAAGTCAAAGGGTCTGCACATTTTTCCTTCTGAATTATCCAAATTACCCCCGTGAAAGGGTACGAGACACGCCGTGTGAGGGTCTGGCGGAGAGGAGGCAATGGAAGGCAGCAGGCCCTGCATCATGCTGGGTCTCTGCTCTGCCGGGCCAGCGGCCTAGTAGCCAGCATCCCAGACCCTGCACACAGCCCCAGGGGTGTCCCGGGGGCTGCACGTCTGTGTCCAGCTGTGGCAACAGGGCCTCCACCACAGCAGGGCCACAGTGTGATGTGGGTGTGGTTCCTGACCCAGTGCCCCTCTAGAGTGAGTCAGCATCCTTTAGTAAATTCCTTTCTAGCATAAGCTGGCATGAGTGGATTCTGTTGTTTGCAACAAACAATGCAGGAACATAACTCAAGTTCAAGTGACTATGGTTCCTTTGGGGTTTTTCAGTTGGACATTATGTGTTGAATTGGGTCCTTCGAAAATTCATATGTTGAAGCCATAACCCCCAGCACCTCAGAAAGAATGTGACCTTCTTTAGGAATATGGTCATTGCAGACGTAATTAGTTAAGAAGAAGTCATGCTGAAGCAGAGTGAGTCCCTACTCCAATATGACTGGTACCTTCATGACAGGGAGAAAATTGAACACAGACACAACACACACATACAGGGGGGTGGGGGAGGGGACACCATGTGAAGACGGTGGCAGAGATTGAGGTGATGCTTCTCCAAACCAAGGAATGCCAAATATGGCCAGCAAACAGCCAGAAGGTAAGGGAGAGGCCAGGAACAGATCCTCCCTCGTGGCTCTCAGGAGGAAGTAATCTGTCAACTGGCTGATCTTGAACTTCCAGCCTCCAGAACTGTGAGACAGTAAATTTCTGTTGTTTAAGCATTCCAGACTGTGGTACTTTGTTACGGTAGCTCTAGAAAAATAATACAGATTTCTAAGCTTCAATTATTGAATTTGTCATATTGTAATAGCAGAAGTTCTGTCATTACTGCAGCAGAATCACTGAATGATGATGCCCGAGACAATCTCAGGAGTCATCTGGTCCACCCCCGACTCTGGCATACAGAGAATTAAAACTCAAAGAGGCCATGACATCCAAACTCAGATAGCTGGTTGGCAGCAAGGCCAGGTATAGAAGCCTCACCTTTTAGGTTCTGACTCACCTCCTTTCAGTGAGACAGAAACTAAAAGGGCAGCAGAGCTCTGGAGGTGGTTTTGGGCAGAAACCACCCTGCAAGGCACATAGCTCCTATGTCACTGTTTCCCATCAGACTCACCCAGGAAGTCTCTAAAAGTACCGACTATCGGCCTCTCTCCCACTGAATCACTTCTGGGAGTGGTATCTGAGAATCTGTGTATTCTAAGAGCACAGCTAGGTTTGGAAATTCTTGCATGTTACCATACTCCATGCCTGTAAGTGAGAGGGAGTGGGGCCTGGGCTGGGGGCAGTCAGGCCTGGCTGGAGGGCTTCCAGCTCTGTGGCCTCTGGCACATTACTGAAATTCTCCAAGTCTCAGCCTCCTCATCTGTAACAGGAAAGTAATACCATTTACTGCCTCATTAGGCTGTAGAGAGTTAAAAGAGAAAATTAGCAGGGTGCCCGGCTACTAGTAACACTCATTAGAATTTCACCATTATATTGTTATTCATAAAGAAATAAACATGACATTTACAATGCCTAATCTTAAGACCACACCACTCTTTGATATCAGAGGCCATGGTTTTTCCTGTTATTTTTTTTCTCTAATAAGGTCAAAAGCTCATGCTGTTCTGTCTGCCTAAATAGCTTTCTTTACCTCTCAAAATCTTAAGCATTCTTCAAGGTCAAATATCACCTCCTCTTGCCACTGTAACAGGGTGCAGCCAAGAGGGGGGTCCCAAATAGGGATTTGTAATGGTATCCAAAACTCAAGGTGTCCAGGAAATATTAGACAAATATATATAGGATGTCCTCACCCCCACAAGTTTGAACTGGGGGCGGGAGGGGATGGGACTCCTGGAGCCATGCTATTCAGAGCTGTTTTGTATACCAGCAGCTTTGCAGCTAACCTCTGGTGTGGTCATTTAACATATCTATAACCTTTAACTGGTTTCATAGATATGTTAAATAGCTGTGGCCATGCTGTAAACCAGGGGGGTGGAAGTGACTTCCACCCAAGATGTATCTGGAAGGCAACTTCCCCTGGTCACATCTCTGTGACCAGGTCTGTGTGAGAGCTTGGTGATGATTGGCTCCATGCCATGGGGCCACACCTGCCCACAGTTAACATGGCAGCCCTGTAAAACTGGAAGAATACAGGAATGCTGGCAGGTGTAGTGGATTGTAGGAGGAGTCAGAAATGGGGCTGCGGAGGAAGATTGGCCAGGGGATTAAAACCCAGGTGCAGCAGTCATGCCAAGGAGAGGACCACATGGCTTTTGGCAAGAGGGGAGAAACCCGCGGCTTTGGGGCGCCCTTTGCCACGCAGCTTAGGAAGCTGGGAAGCAAGATGAAGCTGGGAAGCAAGATGTAGCAGCGATGCAGAGCTCTCTCTTAGCAGTTCGGAAGAACGCAGGAGAAACGCTGCTGGGAGGAGAGTCAGGACCACGGGGCTGTGGCAGGAATGACACCATAGCTTGGACAGAGGACAGGACCACATGGCTTTGGGATTGCTCCTTTTGCCACATGGCTTAGAAAACAGGAGAGACTTTTCCTGGAAGAAAAGGGGTGAAGGGACTCTTGCTGGTGGACCATGAGGAGGTGCCACATGGTTTTGGATTAACTGGAGATTGTGGTGGCGACACAGCAGATGGTGCCGGAACCGAGGGGCTGCCTGAATCATGGACTTCTACTTCTTTTCCTGAGATACGGTACCCTGGACTGGGCAGGGGGAGAAGGAAGGACTGTGTGTGTCTACGGGTATTCTAAAGAACTTTAGTATTTTAAAGGAGACCTTAAGTCATTACTCCAAGCCTGTATAACTTGTAAATAAATAATTCCTTTCCTTTTCACCAGTCTCTGGCATTAAGAGACGTCTTTCCTCTTGTGGCGAGCAAAACGAACCTGGTGTGGGGTGGGAGGGGACTCCAGGAACACAAAGGGGGGTCCTTTTGGTAACAGTACTTCGTTTACTGCCCCCGCTCTGCTCTGTAACATCACCTTCCTCAATCCCAAGAGTCAAGTGGTGCCTCCCTCCCTAGGTCCCCAGCCTTGTTGGAGCCCAAATAGACCTCATAAACGGCTGCTGAGCTGTGGTCTGTCCCCCTCACTAGTCTGGCCCAACAGTGAACACTGGGCCATGAGTCAGGTTTCTGGGTGATGGTGATTCATTCGCAGTGCCTTTTACAGGAGGACAAAGGATGACCATAGGAAATGTTCTGGTCAAAAGTGGCACTTGACCCCCAATATAATTACTAGGGAATGGCGAAAGGAATCAGTCGTGAGTTTCGGAAGGAGTCTTTCAGAAGTGGCAGCAGACTGCAACGGGCATCTCGTGATCTCCAGGGAGCCCGCATGGCAGATCCTGACTCTAACAGAGGCAAGCACACCAATTTCCCAAGGTACGAGTGGTAATTAAGGGGTAAAAGCGTCACTACATTCATCACCGCGCTGCTCCACGAGAGCGCTGCCTCACAGAATGCTGTCTGTGCCTGCATTTCTCATCATGGCTGTCTCAGGGTAGTAGGTCAGGTGAGATGAAGGAGGGAGAGAGAGAAATTGATGAATGGTATACTACTGAGTTATTCTTTTTCTCAAATACCTTCTCTTTTTCTTCTGTTATCACATCCTGACCTGATAGGAAATTTTTATCACTCTTTCCTCTTAATAAAACATGGTTGCACAGGTTTGAGGGAAATGATGTCACACATGTGGATCACTACGGACAAAAATAGACGTAGCTCTTGGGGGTCCGTGGTAATGAATGACACCAGTGATTAAAACCCACTGAAAATGTCCAAGCTTCTATTTACCATAACTTTTTACTGTTCTCTCTGCTATTCCAGGTTTACCAGTGTTGCTGATGATTTAGTGAATGCTTAGGAACTCAGAGACTTGAAATGTTTCTGCCACTGTGCAGTAAACTAGTGATTGCTAGACAGAAAAAGTTTTCCTTTTTTTTTTTTTCTAGAGATCCTCTTCCTCCTGAAACCTGGTCTCTAAACTTTGCCTCCTGCTGCTCTTCTCTTCACTCTAGATTTCTATGACTAGTAATTGCCTGTTCCTCCTCTGCGTTGTCTCCTAAATTTATTCCTTTCTCTCTCTGCCCCTACTCCTCACTTTAATGTAGAATTGCACCACGTCATGCCTGGTTCACTGCAAACTCCTTCCTGCACCCGAACTTCTTGCATACAACCTCAGTTATGAATCTACACTCAGACAGTAAAAAAAAACTATTTACACTGACATTCAAAGCTCTCCTATCCTGGACCATCTGGGCTTGTCTAATATTTTTCTGTCTCTCCATTATCTATCCATCCATCTACCCACCCAGGGATCGTCCACCTTCCCCCCTCTGTTCTCATACATAAGCCTCTACCTGATGAGGATCATGTTCCCTCTGCCCCTAGAACACTGCTGTTCATTCCTGAAGCTATGCCCATTTTTCTAAGTCCTACAAGGTGCTCCTCTTATAAATGAGAGCTCCATGTCAACAAGTTTGGTGAATGCTGCATACCTCAGCTCCTCTTGGGGTTCACAAGGCACATTTATACTCTTAAAGCCCTTAGAAGTCCTGTAGCCAAAGATACACTGCTCTCTCTGCCTAGAATATTCCCTCTTAGTTCCTCCCCCACTAACTAAAATCTTTACTTATCTTTTAATCACTTCACTTTCTCAGGGAAGTCTTCCTTCACTCCCTGCCCCCAGCCTAGGTGAGGCCTTGGTATAGCTTCCAGCACCTCATTCATCCCACACTCCATCCATCCCGTTTACAACCACTGTGAGTCTAGTTCCCAATAGCATCAAGTTCCACAGAGGCAGGGGCCACTGCCCCCTCATTGCATGTCTTAGTGCCAACACACAGCACAGCGCCTGGCATACAGTGGGTTCATACCTATTTATTGACCAACTAAAAATGTAACTTTGGGAAACATTACACCAAACAAATATTTTTGACTTGAGAACGTCTCTCCCTTCTTATGTAATAGGGTTTGCCCCACAGTGATACACACCTGGAAAACCTTTCCCTTTCCCTTTGTCAGAAATCCTTCACCTTACCTGGTAACAAATGCTACCCATTGCTATCAGTTAAGAGCCTTTGTGTTCTAAACCATAGAAAATCCCATTAAAACTAGTTCGCCTAATAAAGGACATTGAAAAGGCTAGGGCGTGGACTAGCTTCCAGCAAGGGTTTATATAGCAAGGACGTGATGTCACCAATGACCTGATTTCTCCCTGGCTCCCTCCAGTCTCTCTTATCTACATTCCACAGTGAAGCCTCATTGCTGGCTTCCACCCAGTGCCCACACCCTGCCTCTGGCTGCCCCATGTTCCCCCTTTGAAATGGAAGGGTTGTCTCACAGCCTCATACCACACTGAGTGTCTTCAGGTAGCCTCTAAACAAAAGACAGGAAGCTTCTCTTCCAGGAAGTTCTGGGCACGGGTGGCCTCCTTGGCTCTGAACCAATCCTTAAGATTTTATCCAATCATAGCTTATTCCAGGGCTGACGAATGGCCAAGAACGGGAGAAGAAAGTTTTGTCAAAAGAAATGTAGGGTTCTGTTTAGAAGAGGAAGTGACTGAGTGTAGTCAACAGTCTTTCAAGGATGGGCTCCAGCCCAAACTCCTCCAAGAAGCCTTTCAAAACTCCAGACAACTATGAAGTCTCCTTTCTGTGACCTTCCACATAGTCCTCATGATGTGTAGAACAAACATGGCCCTTTCATATGTGGTGTTAGAGTGTCCTCTCCATGACTCAGGTATGTAAGCCTGTCCTAGAGCTGGAAGTGTTATTTACGCATGGCAATTTACCCCAAAAGTCAGTTTGTTAGAACAATCAATTTACTATTGTTGACATAAGTGCATATCACCACGGGACAAAGCCTATTACATAAGAAGGGAGCAAAGTTCCCAAGTCGAAAATATTTGTTTGGTGTAATGTTTCCCAAATCTGTTGAGAATTTTTATGAGTATAATTATGGCAAACTGACGACAATTGCTGGGAAGTAAAATCTCAACAGATTGAGAAAATGCTCCAGAGAATGGCAGTTTTGCAGCTTATTTTATAATTAGAATCAAAAGAGAAGAGGTAAGGAAGGTTTCGTGAAATCTATTGATGGTAGATTGATATGAGAGAAAGCAAAGCGGGGAAATCTCCGGGACTGGATATAGAGTAAAACTGAGAGACAAACACACTTCTTTTAACTGGTGGGTACAGCATAGTTAACAATTAACATTTATAGCACATACAGATGGTATTCGGGGTATAAGATAACAACGAGGGGTTCCATGATCTCCCGCTCTGGTGCAGCAGTTATGTACTGAGATCTGGAAAACGGGATTACTCTAACATTTCAAAGGTATGTTATCATTGATATAACAAGACAATAGACAGGTTTGGTTAAGGTGAAGATTAACCTCTGTCAAGGAAGCTCTAGGCGTAGGTCATGACTACCCACCATGACCCATAGGAATTTTTATGTTCAGACCATCCTATGTGGTTGCTTTCAGTCAGGTCTCCCCTGAGTACATCAGGGTTAGTATGTGGTACCATTTTTGTCCACACTATGCTTATGGATTCTGTGGGCCAAGAATTAGGAAGGGATAGTGTGGGGATGGCACACCTCTGTTCCACTAGGTTGGGAACATCAGGTGCAAGGACTCAAAGGCTGAGGGGAACTCAGCGGCTGGGTCCAGAAATCATCTGGAAGTGCATTCATTCACTCCTGTCTGTCAGTTGATGCTAGTCATTAGCTGGAAACTCAACTGGGGCTGTAAGCCAGAACTACAGAACATGACCTCCCCATGTGACCTGGGCTTCCTCACATCATCGTGGCCACAGACTTCTTACAAGGGAGCTCAGGCTCCAAAGGCAAGTTCCCTAAAAAACCAAAGAGAGTCTTGACTTTGATGATTTAGCCTCAAAAGTCACATAGTATCAATACCACCATGGTCACAAGCCCATCCAGATTCAAGGGGCTGAAACACAGGTCTGACCTCTCATTGGGAGGAGTGTCAAATCCTATTATAAAAAGATTGCACCCGGCTGGTGTAGCTCAGTGGATTGAGCGCGGGCTGGGAACCAGAGGGTCCCGGTTCGATTCCCAGTCGGGGCACATGCCTGGGTTGCAGGCCACGCCCCCAGTGAGGGCCATGTGAGAGGCAACCATACATTGTTCTTTCTCCCTCCCTTCTCCTCTCTCTGAAAATAAATAAATAAAAATCTTAAAAAAAAAAAATTAAAAAAAAAAAAAAGATTGCAACTATCTTTGAAAAACACAACATCCCGTCACATATTTTGAGAATCTTAGGGGCAGGGCTCTTTATAAATACTGCCTGAGCCAGCCATTGAATCTAAGCACAGGAATAATTTGCCAATTGTATGTTAATTTAATATGTAATAAAATCAAAGAAATCTTTGCCAAATTTTCTATTTAAAACATTTGTGAGGGTATGTATACAAGAAAAGGTTGCGTGCAAGATTAAAATAGACAGGAAGATGCTAGGGACAACCACTTAAGGACTTGAAATAGTAATTGAAAGTAGATTTGGTCTCAAGAAGAAAATGTCTCTAGAAACTGTCCAGTTTTTTGAGTTCTCCATCATCTGGCTCCTCCTCCACCATCTTCACCTTGAAGTCTATAATCCCAGCATACCAAATTTCTTGTAGTTTCCCAAAGCTTGCCACAAACTCACTCTCCTCAGGACCTTTGTACATGCTGCTTCTCCCAACTGGAAATATTTCTGGTTCCGAGGCAGTTCTAGACTAGATGTCACCTTCCCTCAGAGGCCTTCTTTGACACACTTCTGTTTTTACCATGACAAAATATCCCGTATTTTGGGCACTGTCTGGTTACTTATTTATCTCCTCCAGTAAGCTGTAAGCTCTGTGAAGACAGACAAAAATCCACCTCAGTAATCATTATATGACTGCCTTGCACGCAGGAAGTCCTCAAAGACTATGTAGCAGACGTGGTCATTGCCCCACCTCTTGTCCTTACCATTTTAGCCCGGACTGGACCTACTTCCAGTTGTGAGCACCTGCATTCCCTTGGCTGAGCACTTTCTCTGGCCACTTAAGCCTGTTTTGCCTACTCCAGCAGCAGGGCAGATGTTCCGGGGAATTCATGCTCCCTGGAAGCAGTCCTCAAACAATAACTGATGGGAGTTGGTATACAAATATCCCAGCTTTCTCACCCTTTGGGCATCTGTTCTACACTGGATCCTAAAGTTTCCCAGCATGATGAAGCCCCCACAGGGGCAGCTGACTTGACAATGGACACTTTATTGGGTGCCTTCCTTTCTCTGTCTTACTTTCTGACTTCACAACTGGTATTTTCTTCAGCTCCCCAATTAGGGACTTGCTCTCAAATCCTTGACTCACCATTTGCCTCCCTGAGAACCCACAGTAGAAGAGAATGCTTGCTTCATGAATGAGTGAGCCTCTGCCCACCCACTCAACACACTACAGCTGGACATGAAAACTGACTGCCAACAGCCATGTATGTCTGAGCCAGGGAGAGCAAATACCTGGCAGGAAATCTCAACCTTGATTTCTATCTCTGCTGACATTTGTAACTGAGACACATGCAAGGGAACATTATTTTACTTAGAAGTGCAATGTTGAGAAGTGGCACTAAAAGAGATGACTAAATTAGTAAATGACATGGCACCTGTGAATGAAATTAGCTCTAGCAGTAAAGAGAAAGGCTAGCTAGACAAATTGCCAGACAAATAATACTACTTAATTTTCACCTGTTTGGCACTTGATTGACCTTACATAATCTTTCTTCCATCCTGCTGCAGAAATGGAGGCCAAGAGCAATTCTAGGTGGGTCTTGCAGCAATGGAGGGGAGCAGCTGTTGAATGGAATTCAGGGTCTCTCTCTTGCGTTTCTCTGTAAGCTGTTATTATAATATGGAAAGGATTTGCAGCAGTTTACATCTGGCTCTGGGGTCAGCAAGGGTGCCTATGCTTTTATTCCCTCTACCCCACGTCCCCCTACAATTCTCTATTTTTTTCTTCTACTTAATATTTGTTGGACATAAAAAAGAATATGGTGGCACAGTTCTATAGGGGATGAACACAAAGTGCCCTCTAAGGTCAGAAAATGGTGTTCGGATGAACACAAAGTGCCCTCTAAGGTCAGAAAATGGTGTTCTTCTCAGGCCATCTTGCAGAGAACAGAAATGCCCTCCTCTTGTTGTTGAGAGAGGAGAAGGAAGGGAGAAAGAGCAATGTACGGTTGCCTCTCACATGGCCCTCACTGGGGACCTGGCCCGCAACCCAGGCATGTGCCCCGACTGGGAATCGAACCGGGACCCTCTGGTTCCCGAGCCACCTACCAGTTTTATCAATCCAAATTCTACCATTGGACACTCTCTTATCGAAAACCAGTGGCTCCCAGTTGCCTGCAGGGGGCGTGCTGAAATGCGCGCAGAGCTAAGAAAGGTTCCCGGAGGCTAACGGGAATGGCTGGATTGAGGCAAACCTAGAGCCCTTGCCTGGTTTAGGGGAGGTGGTTGTAATCCAGCGCCAGCTCATTGCAGGATCATGAATCCAGTGTATCACATCTTCTGATTCTTCCAAGAGATGCAAGAAAGGTGCTGACTTTTAAAACTTTGTAAGACTGAAGCAGGTCCCTAAGATTTTTTTCTTTTTGATCTCACGGCCACCAGCTAGCACGCTCCAGCCTACACGATAACGATTAAGGTTAAGCCTTTTAGCATGACAATCGCCACCGTTTAAGATTTGTTTCTGTCCCAGCCTTCTGGACTATTTATTAATCCCTTTGTCCCCGAAGCCCCACACCCCCCAGTGGCCGCTCCAGTTAATACACAGGATTAAAGGGGGTTGGGGATTGGGTACAGACTAGTCTTGGAGTGCACACAGGAAGCTCACCGTTTTTGCGTAGATTGCTTATTTAAGGTGGCTGTGAAGGGTGCAGGAGGAGATTAGCAGGGCTATCAAACTCCATCTGGTTCCTTCTTGGTCACATTCCCCTCTAGTTCATCTGCGAGTTCACAAACTCTGTTTCCTCTAACAGGATGCTTTTCTTTGCTTTTATCCACCCGGCAAATTTGTATTCATTTTTTAAAACTCAGCTCACACATCACCTCCCCGAAGATTCTCCTGAAAGAATTACTCCCTTTTACTTCTGTGCCTTGCACGCATTCTCACTGTTGTGTCACAGTTGCTCCAGTCTGATTACCCCAGGGACTGCAAACTACCAGGGTTGGGATCCGTGTCTTGTGGTATTTGTGTCCTCAGGGACCGGTTCACAGAGCCCTTCTTCTACGTCTGTATTCGGACATCTAGAATTATTTGTCACACTTCCGCGAACACACCAGATATTCAATAACTGTCCGTTGAAATGAAACCAAAACGAGAACTGAGAATTCACGTTGCCTGGCTGCTGACTCACAACTTCCTCACCGGACGTAACCCAGTTTGGCATTTGAGTCCTCACTCCGCTGGGGAGGTTTCGCACTGGGCCCCACCTGCTGCAGGGTCGGGGACTGCCGCGGGGGTGCAGGTGGCCGGCAGAGCACAATTATGCAGAGCAGCGTCTGGCCAGATTGGAAAGGGGTCAGCTTTGTCAGAATGCCTGGCCGCAGCACGGGTGCGGAAATGGAAGTTAAAGGAAAGGAGAGTGCACGGGGTGCCTGGGGCGCGCACTGGAGCTGCGCTGAAAAGTGGGAGGGGCCGGGCCTGCGGGGTAGAAGTGGGAGGTTAGCTCGGTAACAGCCCTTGGGGATTTCTGGGGGGAGGAGTCGTGGGAAAAGGCCTTGTGCGGGGGTGGATGAAACAAGCTTCTATTTTTGGTCCAAGCCAGAGGGAGTGCCTGTACCGAAAGGCTCCGGCCTCGTGGGCAGAAGGAGGGTGGCCTGGGAACCCTCCCCCTTCCTGCTCTGCGCAGAAAGTAGGGAGGAGATGCTGTATCCCCCTGTATGTTTAGAAGCCTGTTTCGCCCACAGACATAGTCCATCAACCTCAAAGTGCATGTCAGGAGAGCAGAGGAGGAAGGAACTCTGACTGTGAGTCTGATCTGTGCCCTGGACTCGATGGAGCCATAAAAGTCCATAGGAATGGGCACGGGGGAGGGGGGAGAGGGGCGGGGGTGGGGGGCGGAGGAGTCTTTCTTGGAATCACAGCCCAGGCAAATTTCCACGGGGCAGTGAGAAGTATTTGGGAAAAGTACCTTCAACCAGAAAAGGGATCTTGTCAACTTTGACATTTTAAAACCCTGGATTTTTTTCCCCATTATTTTATTTTTATTTTGCGATATTTTAATGTGTTCTTATTTGCATTACTTCAATTAATCTTCATAATGCCTCTTGGGGATAGATGCCATTTTCAACCATCAGAAGCTCACATGTGTCCCTTGAGCAAGTGCTCAGCGGCTGTTAGTGAGATGGCCCCTACCTACCCCTCCTTTTCATTCAAGCTTCTGGTTGGAGACCTGGGAGGGAGGAGGAGGTTGGTGTGAGGCGGAGATCCTGAAAAGCAGAGGACAAGGGTGTAGATGGGATGCTGTCTTTTATAGGTGTGTCCGTCCATTTGGAGGAATAAAGGGACCTGAGACTTGCAGGAGGAGTTTTCAAGAATGATGCACAGAAACTCGGGGACTGAGTTGCTTGCTGTATTTAGAGTGGAGATCATTCTCTTTGTCTGTATGGAAACAGAATTACTGTGGTGCCCACAGGACAGAGGAGATTTAAATGAATCCTCAAACAGTACCCTGGCATGGTTTGGGCAGTCCAATGACAGGTCTCCTTGTGGGGTCGCAGAAATGAGGTGAGGCGGAGTGGGGATGGGGTACAGGTGTAGAAGGGACAGCAGGGGCAGATGTAATGGAGAAGGTAACTGCAGCTGACAGACTGGCCCTGGGCAAGTGAGGCACCCTCTGAGGACGCACAGTAACAAATGGGGGAGACTTTAAAGCGGGTTAGTTTCTGGCAGCCAGAGCAAGGGGTGGAGTGAGGGGGGCTCAGGCGACTGTAATTTGTCATTAAAACAAAGTGTGACTCATATTACAGACACAGGCCCATGAGGTCACCAGGGCACCTGGATCATGTCACTATTATAAAGTAAAGAAAACAAATTCATATAAATTATGCACCGTTTTCAAAAATTGCACACAAAGAAAGGCAGAGGAATGGAGAGCAGCTGGGATGGGAAATCAGCTCTTGCTAACACTGGGAGAGCACACTAGTGTGAAAACCAAGAACCTCTCATTTTTTTTCGCAGACCCATTCAGCTGTTCTTTTGTGGCAAGATGGACAATAGTTTGTTTTTTTGTCTTGGTTTTTCCATCTTTTAGGTAAATTTACATGGTACTTACCCTTAATAACTTTACTAAAACAGAATCATTATAGTCTAATAAGGAAATATATACACTTGCGTTTGCGTGGTGAAAGAAGATAAATCATTTACAAATCAAAGCATTTTATTTTAAAAACCAGTTAGAAGAAATAGTAGGAGCTATCCACATTGCAGGACAACTTAATAATTTTTGGTTATGTGAATTGAGTAACTGCTGAGGTTTGTGGTTTGTTTTCTTTTAGGAATAACATTGCGGAAGACTAAGCAATGTTAAGATGGCAGTACTTCCCAAATTGGACTATGTATTCAGCACAAACCCTCTCAAAATCCCAGCTTCCTTTTGTGCATAAATTGGCAAACAGTTCCTAAATTCATATAGAAATGCCAGGGACCCAAAATAACTAAAACAATCTTGAAAAAGACCAATGGTGGAAGACACAGACTTTCCATTTTAAAAATTTATGATAACTCTACACTAATCGAGACAGTGTGGTACTGGCATAAGGCTAGAAATACATTGAGAGTCCAGAACTATGTTAATATATTTATAGGTAATTGATTTTCAACAAGGGGCCAAGACAACCCAATGAGGAAAGAATAGTGTTCTCAGCAAGTGGTGTTGGGATAACTGGTTACTGGACATCTACACACAAAGGAACGAATTTGGATCTGTACCTCATGCCCATGTACAAAATCAACGCAAAATGAATCAGAGACTTAACTGCAGGTACTAAGACCATGAAATTCTCTGAAGAAAACAAAAGTAAATCTTTATGATCTTGGATTAGACAGGACATCAAAAGCACGAACAAAAGAAAAAACTAATAAATCAAACTTCATCAAAATTTAATATGCTTGTGTCTCAAGGGATGCCACCCAGAAAATGACAAGACAACCCACAGAATGGTAAAAAAATATTTGAAAATCTTACATATGATAAGAGTCTAGTATCCAGAATATCTAAGAACTCTTATAATTCAACAATAAGAAGACAAATAACCAAAAATTTTAATAGGCAAAGGATTTGAATATGTATTTAAAAAGATAGACAAATAAATGTTGAGGATGTGGAGACATCGAAACCTTTATACATGCGGTAATAATGGTCTTATCTCAGTTGTTATAAGGGAGTGAAAAATATGTTTCCCCTTTGGGAAACATTTTGGCAATTCTTTACTAAATTAAGCATGGAGTTAAACATTGATTCCAGAGAATTGAAAATATATATCTGCACAATAACTTGTACACAAATGTTCATAGCAGCATTATTCACAATAGCCAAAAAGTGAAAAAAATGAAATATGCATCAATGAAGAATGGATAAACAAGTGTGATATATTCATGCAATGAGATATTTAGACATAAAAAATTAAGTACTGATACATGCCACAGCAGAGATGAACCATGAAAACAACATGCTAAGTGAAAGAAACCAGAAACAAAAGGCTACATATCAGAGATTCCACTCTCTATAAAGTCTGGAATAAGCAAATCCATAGAGAAGGAAAGTAAATTAGTTGTTGCTAGGGGTTAGGAGGAGGGGACAATGGGAGAGTGACAGCTAAGGGGTATGAGTTTTTTGGGGGGGCTGACAGAAGTGTTCTGGGATTGGATAGTGGTGATGGTTGCTCAACTTTGTGCTTATATTAAAACCACTGAATTGAACACTTTAAAATAATAATTTTTTTGGTATGTTAATTACACTTCAATCTTTTGAAATGTTCAAGTGTGGGTCAAAAAGAAAAGAGACATAAAAAAGAATAACACTCAAGAAGTGTAGCCTGGCAGTGCAGCCTTCAGTTCATGAGATGTGAGCCCAGAGTCTCCCAAGAAAAAGGGTTGGCCTGACCCTCAGAAGGACCTGGCAGTAGGACCTGCCACAGTCCCTCATACTCAAGCAGATGACCACCTCTCCCTAAAGCTGGTGCAGAAAGGAATCTCTCTCCAATATCCTTCAGGGTTCTCAACTACCCTCCCCAGGGCCTCTTGTAACCCAGGTCCCACAGCTGATCTCCCCATACTCCTCCATTCCAGAAACCAAGTTGCGTATAACACATGCAATGGTTTTCTGCATCCTCCCTGGACTAAAACCTGAAAGAATTTAGACCGCAAAGGAAGCAATCCAAAGTCTACAGATGTTGCTGTAGCACTTTTTGTACCACCGAAAAACTGGAAAAAAAACTAACCATCCAACAAAAAGGAATTGGTTAGGAAAATTATGGTACATCCTTACAGTGGAATATTATGGAACTACTGAAAGTAATAATTAATCAATAATTTTTAGTGACATGGAAAAGGCTTATGATAACAACAAGCAACCCACCCAATGCAAGATACAAAATCATGTGTGTTTTATGTTCTCAACTACAGTAAAATAAACTTACCTGAAGAAATATGCCATGACATTAATAATGATCATCTTTAGTGGGTGGATATTTTTATCCTAAATTTTCCACACTATGCAATGATTTTTTTTTGGAGGGGTGTGAGGGGTGGAATTCCAGGTAGCAAAATAGAATTTTAACAGACTTGGAGGCACCACAGGGGATGAGTGGGAAGATCTACTTGATCTCACAGCCTGCCCTGCATCATCCACTAGGGAGAGGAAAAGGGTGGTACCGTGTCACCTTGGACATCAGCAGTGCCCATGACAGAGCTTGAGGTGGTGGCTTGTGGTTCAGGACTCCTTCTGTTAGGAAGAGCCTGGCCTAGTATTGGTCTGGGACAGGAAAACTATGGATCTGGTTGGGCATCATTAGTCTGTGAATAGGCTTGTTAAGAGTGATAATGAGGGACGTTAGAGCTTCTGCAGTGATTTCCTGTACAACCATGTGCCGCATAATAACGTTTTGGTCAATGACAGACCACATATGCAATACAATGATGGTTCCATAAGATTATAACGGGGCTGAAAAATTCCCATTGCCTAGTGACATTGCAGCTGGTATAAGGTCTGTAGCACAAGGCATTACTTACTGTAATTTTTTTGTGTTATACATTTTTTAATTTTATAAAGAAAAAAGTTACAGTAGCTAAGCTTAATTTATTATTGAAGAAAAAATTGAAATAAATTTATTGTATTGTAAGAGTACTGTGTTTATAAAATCTATGTTAGTATCCAGTTGTGTCCAAGGCCTTCATGCTCACTCACCACTCACTCGCTGACTCACCCAGAGCAGCTTCCTGTCCTGCAGTCTCCATTCATGATAAGTGCCCTATACAGATGTACCATTTTTATCTTTTACAATGTATTTTTACTTTATCTTTTCTATGTTTAGATATATAAATACTTACCATTGTGTTACAATTGCCTGCAGTATTCAGTACACTAACATGCTGCACCGGTTTGTTGCCTAGCAGCGTAGGCTGTACCATAGAGCCTAGGTGTAGAGTAGGCTCCATCATCTACATTTGTGTGAGTGTATCTGTCATGTTAGCACAATGACGAAACCACCTAATGATGCATTTCTCAGAAAGTAACCACATTGTTAAGTGATACATGACTATACATTATTTCTCTTGATCCTTATAACAGCTGAGGTAAGACCATCATTACCCCCATGGTGTCAACAAGGAACATGAATATGAATCAGTAAAGGTAACAGTAGATGTGGCAACAAATTTATCAGTGGCTCAACATAATACAAGTGGCTCACTTCCTAGTCACATCCATAGACCACTTCTGGTATGGTGGCCTTTCATGCAGCATTTTCAGGCCAAGTCCCCTTCCATCTGTGGCTCTGACCTCTTCTAGGTGCTCAGAGCCTTCTCCTCTTCACCAGCAGGTCGGGAAAGAGAGAGAGTGGAGGGGCTCATGGAGGTTTCAATAGGCCAGGCCTGGATGTGCCTTATGTGCCTCCCATGTTCAACCCATTGGCCGGAATGCGCCCAGGGGAAGGAAGTGACTTGAGGAAGAACTAGCGATCTCTGCTAGAGTCACAAGAGCGCACGGGCTTTGGCTGGATGTCACATAGCTAACAAGAGGCAGAGCAAAGACCCAAAATCTGGGCTGAGTCTTGGTCTTTCCATCTTGTAACTCTGCCCTCTTCCAGGTCCTCAAAGTCCTTTCCCTTTCAGGGGACAAATGTCCTGCTCCTAGCAGGACATCCAGGGCACTGAACTTAGAATGATCACTAGGAAGAGTAAGAAAGTCTAATAAAAATGTGTGTTAAATACATATTTTGAACCTTTTGAGACCCGTCAATAATTCTTGTAAAGTATTTTCTTTCCAGGTTTTTTTCCCCCTCTGATTAACTTCTGTAATTCCCATCAAACCTTAAAAGGACCTCAAAGGCTCTTCCCTGCTTCTGAGGGCCTTTCCAGCCAGTGGGACTTGGTGAAGGACAGTGCTTGGCTCCACCCTTCTAATGCTGAGCTTTATCCAGCAAAGTCTTTATTCAAAAAAGCTGGGAATAATCATCAGCTTTTTGATTGAGTAATCATCACCATTAAACAAAGGGTTTATAATTCAAACATGATTTAAAGAAATACAGACACCAGGGTGCTCTTATTTATTCATAAACATTTATTAAAAGAAATAAGAAGGAATCTAATTAATATCATCTTGATACCTCAAACACATTTTCTTATCTGACCATCACATGAACCCTGCTGGAATGTGTTTTCCTCTCCCAACTTGTGTAGATGGATGCTGGTACACTGGATAATGAGTGACTGCACTGGGGTACATCGCCTAGGCAACCTCTTGTTCCTGACTTTTAACTACTCTGAACCCATTTCCTTATCTATAGAATGATGAAGAAGTAAAAATGTGTAAAACAAATAATAGTTCTCAGAGTCTGCGGCAGAACTGAATTTGACAATAAATTCATGGCATCTGAAACATGAGTTTGACAACTATTTCATTTACAGATAAGGAAATGTGGGCTCAGACAGTAATTTTCTCAAAGCCAGGCATCCCGGAGTGATATGCCTGGGTGGAGTTTGAGCCCAGGCCTCTCCAGGTCTAATGCCTGAACTCTTTCTCTTATGTCTTGATGCCTTTTATATTCTAGGAGACATGAGGGATCAGGCATACAGATGCCTATGCTTGACCAGCTCATTGTTTGCAGGAAAGACTCCTTTCCATTTAATTCATAAAATGTTTCAATCACTGTCTAATCCAGGGATGTCCAACATTTTGGTATCTCTGGGCCGCACTGGAAGAAGAGTTGTCTTGGGTCACACATTAAATACACTGCAACACGTAATCACAAAAAAATCTCATGTTTCAAGTGAATTTACAATTTTGTATTGGGCCGCATTCACAGCCATCCTGGGCTGCATGTGGCCCACGGACTGCAGGTTGGATACTCCAGGTCTAATTGAACTCTACTGATTTTCAAATTGTTTTTTATTCTAATTTCTCGAATTGAAAGCTTAGTTCATTTCTCTTCATACTTTCTCACCCAGAATAAATGTTCATTGGAAATAATGGCATTTCTGGGCCATCTCTTTAACAAGCAGTAAGACTTTATCACAGTCTCCACCCATCTCATGACAAGGGTGTAGGACAGCAATAAAGGAAGAAGAGAACATGCATCTGCAATCACAAGACCCATGTAGTAGTCCTACCACATATTAGCTGTTTCTCCTCTCTGAGTCTGTTTCCTCAGCTACGAACTGAAGAGACACGCCAACAAGCTCATGGGAGCAGGTGAAGTAAAGCCTGTTGCAAATTATAAAGTTCTGTGTGATTGTTTTTACTCTTCAAACCACAATCCATCACCATGCAAGTCTTCAAGCAGGAGACAAACTTCTTCCCCTTGGCAAAAATCATAACTGATATATTCCAGAATGTTTTGCATTCTCCTGGCCTTAAAATAAAACTGAACCCAAACAATAACACAGACACAGTCCTTCATTCTATGACTCTGACTGAGTATCTCCTATCTGCAAGGCTTTGTGCTAAGTGCTTTATAGAAAACAAGGGTGAGTAAGGTTTAGTCTACACTCAACTAGTTCATGGTCTAGTGGAGGAAGCCAGACATTTACATAGTGTTTCATACTTTAAGAGAGGAACAAATAAAGTTGTTACAAAAGTTGAAAGAAGCTGGGATTACTTTCAATTTAGTGGAATCAGGGAAAGCTCCTTGGAAGAGAGAATGTTTGAGATGGGTCTTAAAAGTTGGCTAATATTTGGTCAAGTAAAGGCAGCCACTTGAGCAGAGGCTTGGAGGCAGGCAACTGTAGGCTCTGTGTGGAAAGGGGAGGAGTACTTTGACTTGTCTGCTTCAAAGGGGAATATAAAGAAGAAGACGAGAACCAGGGACAGAGTTGAGGGAACTTGAAAGTCAGGCTGATGGCTTGTTCTTTGCATAGAACATGGGAGACTGATCCAGCAGGGACACAGAACGACCTGGAGTAGGTGGAGACTGAAGGCAGGCAGCACGTTTCAGAGGTTATTGTAATGGTCCAAATATGAGGAAAGTCTTACTTAGTACGACAGCAGCAGAAACAGGGAGATATCTTACAGGTATAGAATCCAAAAGACTTGTCAGAATAAAGAATATAAAAGGCCTGGGCCTCCAAGAATTAGCCAGTATATCAGGGTTTGTTTAAATGTTTCAAATGCTCCACAAATTTATCTGTTTGACAAATATGGACCAGTCATGTGCTTTGGTCTGAGAAATACAGCAGGGAGCAAGACAGGCAGGATCCTTTGTGGGAGGGAGGAAAGCCCTAAACAGGTAACTCGGTATGGAAATGAGGGAGGAAGTAACAGGGTAATATGACAGAAATTCTGGAGACAGCATTGGGGGTAGGGAACTACTCAGGTAGGGAGGCAACATTTTGGCTGAACTTTAAGTGATGAGCATAAGACAGCCCAGTCAAGGGGAGAGCGACTTTCACAACTTTGAACCCAAGTAACTTTTCGAGGAGTTACTTTTTAGTGTTAAGACACCAAGGTCCCGCTGCAGCCCCCTTTAGAGTAGATGACCTCACTTGTCTCTTACGTGTGGTAGGTCCTCAACCTCTATAATGTCCTCTCTTCCAAAGTGACTATGGGCCAGTTTCGCATCTCCTTTTCCAAATAGCTGACCTTTGGATGTCCAGATGAGTTTTTATTAAGTTTCTCTAAAAGACCAGCTTTAGGTAGCATTTAGCACCAAACCAAAGTGTCCCAGAAGTTTACCCTCGTTGGATAATCAAAACTCATCCATTGATATATAACAAATGTTCCTGCTCCATTTAATAGACCACTAGGCGGTTTCCACAAAAAGGTGAATTTTTCGGTCCAAAGGGTGAGTCATCCCATCTGGTATGACAAATGCTGTTTCTGGCTTGATTCCTTGTCTGAGACCATTTGCCAAAACCTTTTTCATGAATCAATAGTTAAGATAATCTATGTTATTCCCAATAGATACACAAGCATATCGGTTCCAAGTATAAGACATCAGTTTGGTTTGGTTATAAAATTTAATATTCTAGAATTCACAGAGAATCTAATTTATGTACCACCTGGTTGGGAAGAAAGACCTCTGGAAAAATTCAGGACTTTCAGGATTAACATTTCTTCTTCCCAATCTCATTCAAGACCTTTCCATTCGCACTAAAAGTTAATCTATCTGGAAGTATTACCCCTTACTTCAAAAATACTAAGTCCATTCCCTGTGGTTTACTTGGTAATGTGTTCATGACTTTTCTCATTCTCTTGCCCTTACTAATAGTTCCCTGCCACATTAAATTTTCCCTGCCCCATAGTTGAGGGCTGTAAATGAATATAACCATCATGTTATAACCTGGTTCATCTTCATAATTCTCCATTTTATAGATTATAACCTGAAAGGTTTACAAATGCTCTCACAGATGCTATCTTACTTTGTTCTCCTGCTGACCCTGAGAACACCCCCATTTTACAGATGAAGCCATGAGAGCCCAGAAAGGTGACTTGTCCAAGGCCTGGGACTCCTGCCCCAAATAACTGACAGCCCTGTGCCCATACAGGCACAGTTACGTTCCCTGAACCTTGCCATTTGAGCCTTGCTACCTAGCATTTCAACCTCGTCTTCTCTTCTTCTGCCTTAATCACCAGCCCCAGTGGAGCTGGTGTTCCTAGTGTTCTCTGAGCCTGCCATGCCCCAGAGGACCTTAGCCAGGCTCTTTAGATCCATGCCTGGGAGCTTGTGGGTGGGCTCCAGGGAGATCGAGTACCCTGCCAGGATGCATATGGAATTTTATATGTCTGTGCTTATGTGAGTCTGTCTAGGATTAAGACTCCAAAGTTATCATAAGATTCTTTAAAGAAGTCAATAGCATACCCCCTAAAAGGATTAAAATTAGTTATATACACTGTTTTCTTCCCTCCAAATGTCCTCTCCACTCCTCTTGATTTATCTAATGCTGTGCTTCAATAACTTCTCTTCAAAACTTGAAACCACCTACTGACATTGGGGCCTTGGAGATTTCCCTTCCTAGAATAGTTGAATTGTTCTCTTCTTTCCAAATATTAATTCAAAGAGGGAGAAGTTGGAGTGTTCCTAGGGTGGCATTACATATGCAAATAATGTGTGATAAGTTACAGATAATTGATAGCAAACCTTAATCATTCCCTTCAGGGTTGATTTAAATCCTTCTATTAGTATAATGCTTCCTACGAGATAAGAGCACAAAGAGCTGAGGAGATATATTTAACTACATTAATACAGATGTGGTATTAACAATGAAAAGAAAACCCTACTGTTACCTGTAAGGATTGCATAACGATATTCCAGATGAAAAGGATAAAATCAGTAAAAGTTCAGCCACTTCCCAGACACCAAAACAAGCCAGCTCTATACCAATGGGACTTGAGGTGATAAAAAGCTTTGTAAAAACAGGTTTGGTTTGGAGAGCTCAGAGTGAGCAGCCAGGAGCATTGAGGGGAGTGGAAAGTGGAAGGGGACCTTGGCAGAACTTGGTGGGGGGGCTGGCTATCAGTCCATGACTTCAGCTTTCCAGCCTTGACACACATCCCCTGACTCTTTGCCTGAAAGTGTTTCTGCTTCTCTGTGGCCATCTTCTTAACATGGCATTCTGTTCTCAGTCAAGAATCTGATATATTTTCAGTTGCTTCAGGCTCCTCTCCTGCTCTTTCTGACCCTGCTGAAGCCTGACCTTCCCATGAGCTCCAAGGGTCTCCTTTGAAAGCCTCTGCCTCCAAGTGTAGATTGTCTACACCCTGTGTGTCTGGGAGGTGGAGCCAGATTCTTCCACTGTTATTCATCAATCATCATGAAACTGTTACTGAACAGCAGGTGTGGTCCTGCTGTCCACTGTCCATAGGAAAATTCTGGAGGCAGAGGTGTGGTGGAAAAGGAAAGGAGTCTTTTATTTAAAAGCTATACAATTTTGGAAGAATGGCAGACTTCTGCCTCAGAACCCCATTCCCTCTAAAATACCCAAAGAAAAATAACCCTGCCACCCTCTGCCAGGCCAGATCAGTCCTAGGCTATGCCCAGAGTTCCTTCCCTCATTTAAAATGCTGCCCTTAGGGAAATGCAGGTGGCTGTAGAACAATCATCCAAGCAGATCCCAGAGGAAGAGAAAAAAGGCCGAGTCTCTGTCCTTCCTCCATTTAAATCTTCCAGCCCACAATTCCATGTGCTCCAGGAGCATCCAGCTTCCCACCCAATCCCATCCTTTTCCAGGCTAGACTGGCAGGCTTGAACCTCCCCCTGCCATGTCTTCACCCAGGGGGAGGGAGATCTGTCCTGTGCCACTAGCTTGGTTAACGTTTCATCAGGCAACCTCATCCTATGGCTCCTCCCTTATCCTCCCGTACCACGCTGGTATCAAAGCCTTCTTCTTATAGGTCCATGTCATTGCCTCTGCCACCCTCTGCCTTTCCTTGGTAATTGGTGCTTCCAACACATTTATTGCAGACTTGGGCACACCCATGGGCTGAATGGTGGCCCCCTAAAAGATATGTTTATGTCTTGGAATGTTTAAATCTTAGAGGAGATTTTCTTAGTGGGCCCCCAAATCAAAGGACAAATTTCCTAATAAGAAACATTTGGCCCTGCCTGGATAGCTCAGTTGGTTAGAATTTTATATCAATGTCCTAAGTTTGCAGGTTTGATCCCCAGTCAGGGTACATACAAGAATCAACCAATGAATGTATAAGTAAGTGGAACAACAAATTGATGTTTCTCTCTCTCTCTCTAAAAATCAATTAAAAAAAGTAAACATATGGAGGACAGACAGATAGAAAAGAAGGGGGCAAAGCGACCATGGAGACAGAGATTGGAATGATGTGGCCATAAGCCAAGGAATATTGGCAGCCTACCAGAAAGTAAAACAGCCAGGGAATGGAATCTTCCCTAGAGCACCTGGAGGAAGGGCAGCCTGCTGACTCCTTAACTTTGGACTTGCAGCCTCCAGAACTGTGAAAGAATAAGTTTTTGTTGTTTCAAGCCACCTGGTTTGTGGTAATTTGTTACAAAAGTCACAGGAAATTAATACAGGTTCCTAACTCCCATCATCTTATATAATAATACATAGCTAATATTTATTGAGTGCTTTCCAAATGACAAGTTTTTCACTTTTTATAGATTATCTGTGGAATTCCCAGAACAACACTAGAGTGTAGGTGCTGTTACATCCCCAGTTTACAGATAAGGAAATGAAAGCTGACAGAGAAGTCACATGCCTGCTGTCCTGTGAGGGGCTGGGCAGGACTCCAGTGCGGGCAGCGTACCTGACTACAGACCCATGTGTGTCACCTCTAGGTGAGGGATGACCTCAATCGCTTGGACACACAGGGCCACTGGTGTGCCCCTCATCTCAACTCTCCAATTCACACCATCTGCCCCTAACACAGCATCCCCAGACTCGCTCCGCCAGTGACAGCACCAGCTCCAGGATCCCGCTTGCTGGCCACAGCTCCCTCCCCTTAGTGGTTTCACACACTCCTTCCCACTCCGTCTAACCTTTGACCTCTAGGCCAATAGACCTCAAACTGAGCTATGTGTATGCTCGGAGGCACACAGAGACTTTCCAAGGGGTAAATGGGCATGAGCGGTTTTAGATCTAGAACTTCCACGAGAACATAACTTGCGTCATTCAGTTAATACCACAGTAAATAAACCACCCCAAAAGGTAGTAGCTTAAAATAAGAACTGTTTATTCTCACAGCCACGAGGGGTCAGGTAGAGTGTTCCTATCTAGGCTACGGGGCTGTTGTTTGCTGGGCCAGAGCTGCTTCATGTTGTGTGATCAGTGGTGGCGCACAGAGCCTTGCACTCAGTAGGACCCTGTGCTTAGGCTTTAGTGCTGTGAGATGGCCCGAAACATTGGTATTTGGGAAGTGAAGTATGATAGTTCAATGGAGCACACACCAGGGGCTGAGAGCTCCCCTCACACGTGGTGCTGCCTCCTGCCACCTCCCTGCACTCCAGGTTAGATACTCAGCCAGATGCTCCCTGCCTCTGCCCAGCAACCAGTGCACCCTGTGCCTCCCTAGGGAGCCTAGACATGGCACCCAGAGGGTCCAAGTCAGGCACGCTCCCTGCAGTGTCTCTGGGTGGGGCAAGGTGGTAGTTATCCCTGCCGCAGACTGACAGTGTCATAGCACATTGGGACAATAGGTTAGGACTTCTTGTTCACTTCCAATCCAGGTACTGAGTGCATCTTAGCATGGAGGTTGCTATCTGGGCAGAGGGTGGGGTTTGCCCATCCACCATGTGTTGGGGTGATGAGCTGTGGGAAGGGGGGATATTGATTTCTGATGCCCCACATTATTGTGTAACAGGCCCTGGGTGAGCCATCTCAATTCCGTGTCTTATTTGGAGCCTATTCGGAGGGTAGCTGCTGCCCAGAGCCTGGTCTTCTCGTGGCAAGGACAGAAGCACTAGAAGCCAAAACAAACTGCACAGGAACATTTCAAGCCTCTGCTCACGTTATGTCCACTAACACAAGTCACTAGGCCAAGCCCAAGGCTCTGAGAGGGAAGCGCACTCCACCTTGAGGCCATGGCGAGGGTGTGGATGCCTAGTTTTACTATGGGGCAGTAGAAAAAGAGGACTTATCATCTCACCTCCCCCAGCACTTGTTTCTGAAACTGGTTTCTTTCCGAAGGAATGAGCCTGTGGCTCACTAGTTCGTCTTTCACAGTTGTCCTTCTTCCACTATGAGCAAGGAGAGGCATGGGCGTGTGTGTCGTTTTAATCAATGGTGCCTTAAGTGTCGTGGTAACTCAACCCAGGACAAAAGGTTAATGTTCCCAGTTTAATGTTCATAAGAAATATTTTAAAATGCTACTGATTTAGAGAAATAATTTTGTTATGAGGAAATAAGATGGGGTCCACAATGAAAAACTTTCAAGCACAAGGATCTAAAATGGGATAATATCCTTTAGGGAAATTGGGAAGAAAATAGGAAAAAGAATGTTGAAAAAATCCCTTTGTTAAAGAACAGCTAGTGGCTATCGAGGCTGTGTGGCATTTAGATTGGACATGTTTAAATCAGAAACGTAACCGTTTTATATGTCAACGTTTACAATGTGCTGGAAATTACATTCTTTGCTAATATCTAAACTCGAGATGAAAGTTTTTAGGTGTTAACTCAGAAATGTTAGAGCAGGTACCTGGTTTCTCAGAAACAACCCTCTAGGGTGCTCTGGCCAGGTATCTCAGTTGGTTGGAGTCGTCCCGTTCACCAACTGTTGCAGGTTCGATCCCTGGTCAGGGCATATACCTCTGTTTTGGGTTTGATTCCCGGTTGGGGCACAAATGGGAGGCAAACTGATCAATATTTCTCTCTCCTCCCCCCGTCTCTTCTTGCTCTCTAAAATCAAAAAACATATCCTCGGGTGAGGATTTTTTTTTAAAAGCCTCTAGTATGTAAGCAACCCAAAAAATTCAAAGTCCCCTCCTCAAGGGCAGGGACCCTTACACTTACCCAGCTTATCATTCTCTTGAGATTTTCTTTTCTTCCCCATCTCACGGAGTTCCATAGCTAATCGCTTAAATTACTTGCATAATCTCCCTTGACTCCTTTGTATCGCTATCTTGGATCAAATCCACAATTCAGTTTGTTCACTCACACTTATTCCCAGGCAGCTGAGCCTTGGCATAGAAAAATCTACAGCCATAACATCTGTATTAATCAGTGTTCCCCAGAGAAACAGCACCAATCAGAGATGTATATGAGGTCTGTCCGGAAGGTACCCAGCCATGTAATATGAAAAATAGAGACATCTATTGAAGAAGAAACAAGGTACAAGAAACATTGTGCACAGGACAATGGCGCCTCAGACCCCTTCAGCGTAGGCACCTTGGGACCTCACAGTCTCCCAGTCATCATCAGCTGCCCCCATTGTATTTTCCTGAATCTCATCGACAGTCTGAAATCTCTTCCCTTTCAAAAGTGATTTTAGTTTTGGGAAAAGCCAGAATTCAGAGGGAATTCTGGCCTGTAGAGGGGATGAGTCACCTGGGTGATTTGATGTTTTGCCAAAACACTGCATGAGATGTGATACATGTGAGGGCACTTTGTTGTGATGAAGCTGCCAGTCACCAGTTGTCCATAGCTGCAGCCTTCTGAACCATCCAAATAGTTTCTGCAGAGAAACATTCAAGCTTAATACAAAATTTGATGCAGATTTGTTGCTCTACTTGCTCAGTCATTTTGAATATGAGGCCATACACAGTACACATGCTCACTCAACAGTGTCTACTGTCCCCACTGACTAGTACAGTGAAGAGTGAAGTCATCATTGTTCATGCATGTGCATTCCAGTTCACTCCCCTTGGCCGACAGGTTGCACTGATTTGATGTTATGCAAACTCTTCTTGTTATATTAACAATGGCTGGGCTTTTTCCAGACAGACCTTGTATATTTATGCATGAAGACATTTATCATAGGGTATCGATTATGGGGGCTAAGAAGCCCCACTATCTACTGTGTGCAAGATGGGGACCCAAGAAAGTCAGTGGTGTAGTGAGAAAACTCGGGAGCCAGAGAACCAACGGTGTAGATTCCAGTCCAGGGCTGGAGGCCCGAGAACTGGGAGCTCTGAGGGCCACAGAAGATCCATACCTTGGCTCCTGCAGTTATAGTTCATTCAACTTTCTTCTGCCTTTTAGTTCTTTGCAGGCCCTAAGTGGATTAGATGATGCCTACCCACGTTACAGAGTTTACTTTTCGAAGTTCAACCATTCAAACACTAATCTCTTCTGCAAACACCCTCACAGACAAATCCAGAAATAATGTTTCACCACCTACCTGGGTATGCTGTGACCCAGTCAAAATGACCATAAAGTAACCACCACTGCATCTCCTGATGGTACAACAAATTCATCATTATTCATCTCAGAAGGGCCTGACAATCCTCCAACTTGTCATTGAAAAAGAACATTTTCTCATTCTCATCAACATTTATTGTAAACCTTAAGTCCTTTACCCACCAGCCATCCCCACCTTCCTTATTCTCAGGACCCAGACTGGCCTCTGACTTGAGTACATTGAGGCCACAGAGCCTATACAGCTGATTTTTCTGCCCCGCTCCATACTCAGAGGACAAGGAGCCCTTCCCCCTGTTCTGGACCAATCTCTCCACCTTTGCTCTTCATCCATTCCCATGTTATCTTTAGCCACGCTCTGTCGCATTTAACACAGAGTACCCTGTCTTCAGATATTTTTTTTTTTTTTGTTCTTGTGACACTATTTTCTTTGGACGCTCACGCCACTATCACATACAACCTACCATTTCTCCTCTTTCCTCAGTCACCACTCCCAAAGCCCTGCACCTCTCCCGCTGCCATTCTTTTAAAGCATTAGCTGCTGGATCCCCGGTGACCTTTCCGTGTTGTCCTGTCATCTTGCTAACTTCACCACCCTCGTAGTGTCCTAACCCAGCCCAAACACAGCTCTCCTATGCTGGTCTCCTCTCTACAGCAGTCTTCTTCTCTCCCCATCTTAGTCACCCACTCCCAGATCCCATTCCACATCTTGTTTTCACGAATAATTACACATCTGAATTCCCTTTTTAAGCATCCCATAATCTGACTTCCACCCATTATCCTTCAAGTATATTGGTTCTAGTAATCCTCCAACATAATTTTTCGCCTTATCAAGACTGCCAGTCCATGAGCCGCAACTTTTTTTTTTCAATTTCCATCACATAAACATCAACTTGTACATACTTTCAGCTCCCTTGTTCTTTTGTCATACTCGTTAGGAAAAATCCAAGCCTGGTTGAATCTACTTCTGTGTGATTCCATCCAAGCAACCAAATGTTCTTCAAGAAAAATCACAGAATTTAGCCAACTGCTTGCACAAGGTCAGGACCACAGATGTTGAAACATGCTCACCTCTACAAGCATTCCAGCTACCCAAGTAAGTTTGCTTTTACATTCTCCTCGAATCTCCCTCCTTTTTTTTTCCTAATTTTTTTTTAAAGATTTTATTTATTTATTTTCAGAGAGAGGAGAAAGGAGGGAGAAAGAGCAATGTATGGTTGCCTCTCACATGGTCCTCACTGAGGACCTGGCCCACAACCCAGGCATGTGGGATTCGAACCGGGACCCTCTGGTTCCTAGCCCGCGCTCAATCCACTGAGCTATACCAGCCGGGGCTCATATCTCCCTCCTTTGAGGAGATCTTCTCTCTCCTCAAATCTCCTCTGTTTCTGTACTTTGAGCTGATGACCTTACAGGATCTTATGCTTTTTACAGGAAAAATAGACCTATAAGGCCTCAAGATCTTTATGGGGAAAAATAAAGATAATCTATATGTTGATGATTCCATATTTAAATGCCCAACCTGACTGTTCCACTGAGCTCCAAACTTCCATATCCAACAGCAGACTTGACATCTCTATTTGGATGCCTAATAAACATCTAACTTAGCACATCCGAACCACACTCCTAATATCTCCCAAAGAAACTGTTTTTTCCCCCAATTCTCCCAATCTCAGTGGATGGCACTAGTTTCTACTCAGTTTCTTTGTTGAAGTGTTCAGAATATTCCATTAAGGCCCCACTGATACCCAACATTCATTCTTCTTTTCTTTCTTACTAACAGAACCCAAGTTTAAGGGTCAATGTGACCAAACAAAGTACTTAACTCAACACGCTTATTGACAGAGAACAATGGCTCATGTGACCCCAGTTCCGGCTGGTAAGATGTACTTAGAAGCCCCTGGTTTCCAAAGAAGCTTTATTACTATTTTGTTCTGTTTTTCTTTTTTGTTATTTTGTTTTTCTTTTCTTTTTTCTTCTTATTTTTTATTAGTCCTACTCTGAAGGCACACTTACTGATTTTAGAGAGAAGGGGAGGGGAAGAGGGAGAGAAACAAGGATGTGAGAAACATTGATTGGCTGCCTCCCACATGTGCCCAGACGAGGGATCATACCCACCTGCACCAGAGATAGAGCCTACAACCTAGGCACGTGTCCTGACCAGGAATCGAACCTGCGACCTTTAGGTTTATGGGACAGCACTCCAACCAACTGATCCACACCAACCAGGGCCAAAGCAGCTTTTTAAAGGAGAAGACTCAGAGGTTGTTACTCCTTCTGCCACTCCCCCTTTCTCTTCCTTCCAGGCTGAAGTGTGAACAGTGACACATTGAGACCCAGCAACCATGTCACGACAGAACAGGAGCATCCCTGACGGCTGTGGAACAGCTGTGCTATGCTCACACCGCCTATCTCTGGACTTCTTGTTGTTTTTGAAAAAAACAAGCCCCAGTTCAGTTAAGTCACTACAATTAGGTTTCTATTATGTGCAGCTGATTGTAATTTTAAATGATACACCCATGGCATTGATAAAAAAGCAAGGTAATCCTCAGAACCAACCCTTTCCTCATAAAAAAGATGGATGTTTTTATTGCGTTTTCATTTCAGTCAGCTTACCAAAGAAACAAACATGTAGAGGCAAACAAGTTCTTAAATAAACATTTTCTTCTTATTCTATACTTAGCATAAGTTCCCTTGCTTTGATTTTGTGTTTCAAAAATAAATTTGTTTATTTTTTCCACAACTTTCCTTCAAATACGTTAAGAAACTAGCATTTGGGCATCTCACCTGTTTATTTATGTGGGTTTTTCCTCCTCATATAAACACCACCAATTACATAGCAGATCAGAGCTTTCCTAAGCCCTGCTATTTTTTTTAATGAACACATATAGCGCTTACTATGTGCCAAAAACTGTTCTAAGTGTTTTACAAACATAACATAACCCACTTAACTTTCGTAACAACCACAGTGTAGATATAATTTGTATCTCCATTATCCAGATAAGGAAACTGAGGCACTGAGAGGCTGAATAGCTTGTTCAAAGTCACATAGCTAGTAAATGGCCAAGCAACTGTTCCAACCCGGTGACTGGGCCGTAGATGAGCCCATGGGGAACCTAAACCAACCCAATGAAACAGAAACAACAAATGTTCTTGAAGAATTTGAACATCAACTATGTTTAAAGTACTATCTAAATCTAAGAAACACAGGAATTAAATTATACACGTTCTCTGTTCTCAAGGAGCTCACAATAGAGAGTACAGCAATATTCAATAACTTGAATACAAAGCAGAATGACTTAGGGTAAAGTGAGGTACAGGGAATGTGCTTAAAACATACAGAGCACACGGAAAAGTACTACTAAAACATTTTCCAGGCAGCATCCAGATGTTTCTGTCCAGGGTACAATGGGGGCCAGAAAAAAACACTTTTTCACAGAAGACTCAGACTCTCATCTCAGTTTAATTGGTTGTGTGACCTTGGTCAAGTCACTTCCTCTCAGCGTTTGTGGTGAGGAGCCTGAACTAAGAGACTCTACAAGATCACCTCCGGTGGCAGGGTGTTTTTATCACTAAGCCTCATCCTGCTCATCTGATAAGCCTAAAACTTGAGTTTCTGCCCTTCTAGTTGGTTCTACTGTATTTTTTTTAAATTGTATTTATTTATTTTTAGAGAGAGGGGAAAGGAGGGAGAAAGAGAGGGAGAGAAATATCAATGTATGGTTGCCTCTCAAGCGCCCCCTACTGGGAACCTGGCCCACAACCCAGGCATGTGCCCTGACTGGGAATCAAACCAGTGACCCTTTGGTTCACAGGCCAGTGCTCAATCCACTGAGCCGCAGCAGCCAGGGCTGGTTCTACTGTATTTTTTTCCTAAATTGGAAACCTTATTCCATGTCAATAAACATAACACTAACTCACAATTTTTAATGCCTGTGTGGTAGTATATTGAGTATCTACCCTAATTCATTTCTGTTTTATTCAGTTTGATTGCTTCTGAATTTGCGCCTATGAATACCTTTGTGCCCGTATAATTATGCCTTGTTTAATTATTTCCTAAGAAAAAATTCCCAGAAGTGAATTTTCTAGGTCAAAAAAATATATACAATTTTAAATATTTTGCTACATATTGTCAGTTTCTTCTAGACAGTTTGCCTTACTTTACATTCTCACTAGAAGCATATGGGTAAAAGCATCCCTTTACCCACAACTTCATCAACCTTGAGTATTTCTTTATAAAAGAAAAAACTACCATTTTACTAGTAAAATAGTTTTATCACTTTAATTTGTATTTCCTGGATTACTATGTATTTTTCATAAGATCGTAGTCCTTCATTACTGAATTGGCAGTTGTCATCTTTGCCTATTTTTCTGTTGGTACCATTTATGTTTTTCCCATTGATTGTTATTAATATATTTTTATGTATTACATTTTATAGCCGTTATATTTTACAGCTATTTTAAAGCTACTCACCCATTATTTATTGCCGATGTTGCAAATGTTTTCTCTATTTCATCATCTGCTTTTTAATCTCTCTTATGGTTCTTTAATTGAACATAATTGGTTACTTTTCACCCAGACCAGGATGAAATCAACTTTTTCTGTAAAGGGCCAGAAAGTCAATGCTTTATGCTCTGTGAGCCACACAGTCTCTGTCACAATTACTGAGCCTTGCTGCTGTTTCATGAAAGTAGCCGTTGACAACACCTGAGTAAACGGACTGTGTTCCAATGACGCGTTCCAATAAGACTTTATTTACAAAAAAAGAAGGCAGGCCGGATTTGGTCTTCAGACTGTGACTTGCTAACCCCTAATGTCAAGTAACTTATACATCTGTTTCTTTATTTTTCCAGGTAAGGTTCTGGTGTTTAGGCCTTCTAACATTGGCCATATCTCACCTAATTTCAGACCTGGCTGTTGCAGAGTGGGGCACACACGCCTGCAGCCTTGACTTCTCCGCTTTTCAGGACAGTCCATTTTCTCTGTCATTCAATCAGCACTGCTTTATTTAGAGAACCTTATGCTGCCATGGTTCTAGGCATTCACTCCTATTATGTCACATTATAAAATAAAAATGTAAGTGCATCCTTGGTTTTGTATTTCTTTTGAGTTTTTCCAAAACATATTTTAGAATAAGATTATTTCCTGCATTTGCAGAGAAAAATGATGGCTCTCTCTGAATTATCTGAGTTTCTATAAATTCACTGTTTCATTTAACTGCATGTGGCATTTGCCATCATTTGATAGGTAAAGTTTGCAAGATTGGCTCTTTAGAGATGTGTATTTTCTTTTTGTTACTCTTAAAATTAGGAAGCCTGCCAACAGCAAAATATGGAGCTTTGTTAATGGCTTCTGATTTGAATTATGGGGTTTTCTCTAAGTAAATTTAAGTGAGAAAAAAAGAGAGTATCTTATTTTCTCTTAATCATATCTTTCATTTTTATGTTATAAAACAATAATTTATTGAAACAAGTACAAGTATTCAAAAAGAACCAAAATTACTAAATTTAACTTATTAGTGCACCACTGAAAGTATTCATTCTTTAAAGAAGGTAGAACAGTGGTAATGATGACAGTCAGTAATAGTAATAGTCACAGTAATAGTAATAGTAAAGAGACACAGTTAATATTTTTGAACATTTGCTATGTGCCAAGACTATGCTAAGCATTTTTCAATCATTAACTTACTTAACTCTGACAGACCTGCAGTGTGTTTACTAATATCACCCCTGTTTTATAGACAAGAATCTGACACTTAAAGACATAAAATTTCTTGCTTAAGTTCACAAAGTGACAGAGACTGAACTTGAAACATGGTGTGTCTAAATTCAGGGTTCATGCTCTTTAAATTGCTTTTATCAATAATTCTAAGTCATAATTCTTAAATATTGATCTTCTTCCCTACTTCTAATAATGAGTACTAATAGCAGCAGCAGCAGACACTTATACAGTGCTTGGCACAGTCAGGCCTTGTTCTAAGGGCTTTTCATGTATTAACTCTATTTACCCTCCTAAAGGCTTATTAGGTAAGTACTATAACCAACTGCAGTTTTTGTAGGTGCTGAAACTGTCTTCACTGAGGCGCGAAAAAGCAAAGTTAGAAAACACTGGAGCCAAAATTAAAACCCAGACTATCTAGCAGGCTCTGGAATCCCTGCTATTAATCATATCATTTCAGTTACAGGACGTTTGGAAATCACATGAGAACCATAAAAATTCAGTGCAATTCTTATCAAAATTCCCATGATATTTTTCACAGAAATAGAAAAAACAAACCAAAAATTTGTATGGAATCACAAAAGACCTCAAATAGCCAAAGAAATCTGGAGACAGAAGAGCAAAGCTGGAGGCATCACACTTCCTGATACCAGACTACATCCCAAGGCTATACATGGTCCTGGCATGAAAACAGGCATAGAGCCCAATGCAGTGGGACAGAGGAGAGAGCCCAGAAGTAAACCCACACCTACGCAGTCAACTAACCTTTGACAACAGCATCAAAAATACACAACGGGGAAGAGAGGGTCTCTGCAATAAATGATGTTGGGAACATTAGATATCCATATGCAAAAATATGAAATTGAACTCTTCCATCATATACAAAAAACAACTCAGAAGGGATGAAAGCATTAAATGTAAAATCTGAAACCATAAAACTCCTGGAAGAAAACAGAGGCAAAAAGCTCTTTGCATTGGTGTTGGCAATGACTTTTTGGATATGACCCCAAAAACACAGGCAACAAAGCAAAAATTGTTTCCACTCTATACGCAGATTGTTTTAAAAAGGGAAACACAGTCCCTCTATGTAGATTTGTGTTATTGGGAAATCCAGTGATTTCTAGGTTAAGATTACTCTTCCTTTCAGAAAGGAATCATTTCCCTTTCTTTTAACTGAGCAATTTGCCCTCTGATGATGTCACATTGGTTCAAAAATTGGTCCCTTAGGAATCATCAGCAATTTCTCTTTTTTTTTTCTTTTTTATTGCTGTTCAATTACAGTTGTCTCCATTTTTCCCTCCTTACTCTCCTCTGCTGTATCCACCCCCCACCTTCCACGTTCAATTCCCAACATCCCCACCCCATTGTCTTTGCCCATGGGTCCTTTATACCTGTTCCTTGACCCTTCCCTTTCTTTCCCTTATTATCCCCCTCCCCCCTCTCCTCTGGTTACTGTCAGTTTGTTCCTTTTTTCCAGGTCTCTGGTTCTATTTTGCTTGCTTGTTTGTTTTGTTGATTCCACTTATAGGTCAGATCACATGGTATTTGTCTTTCACCGCCTGGCTTATTTCACTTAGCATAATGCTCTCCAGTTCCATCCATGCTGTTGAGAAGGGTAGGAGCTCCTTCTTTCTTTCTACTGTGTAGTATTGCATTGTGTAAATGTACCACAGTTTTTTGATCGACTCATTTACTGATGGGCATTTAGGCCGTTTTCAGCACTTGGCTATTGTAAATAATGCTGATATGAACAATGGGATGCTTATGTTCTTTTGAATTGGTGTTTCAGTGTTCTTATGGCATAATCCCAGCAATGGTATTGCTGGGTCAAAAGGCAGTTCCATTTTTAGTGTTTTGAGGAAATGCCTTACTGTTTTCCACAGTGGCCGCACCAGTCTGCATTCCCACCAACAGTGTACTAGGGTTCCCTTTTCTCCCCATCCTCTCCAACACGTTTGTTGATTTGTATATGATGGCCATTTTCACTGGTATGAAGTGGTATCTCATTGTGGTTTTAATTTGCATCTCTCTGATGGCTAGTGATGCTGAGCATCCTTTCATCTGCCTATGGGCCCTCTGTATGTCCTCCTTGGAGAAATGTCTGTTCAGGTCCTTTGCTCATTTTTAATTGAATTGTTCGTCTTCCTGGTGTGGAGTCCTGTGTGTTCTTTATATATTTGAGAGATCAAACCTTTGTCCAAGGTATCATTTACAAACATATTTTCCCATAAGGTTGGTTCCCTTTTCATTTTGTTGATGTTTTCTTTAGCCATGCAGAAGCTTTTTAATTTGATGAAGTTCCTTTTGTTTATTCTTACCTTTATGTCCCTTGCTCTAGGGGATATATTGGTGAAAATATTGCTGTGTGGGTTATCTAAGATTTTCCTATCTATGTTCTCCTCTAGGACTTTTATGGTGTTGCAACTTATATTTAAGTCTTTTATCCATCTTGAGTTTATTTTTGTATATGGTGTAAATTGGTGATCGAGTTTCATTTTTTTGCATGTAGCTGTACAGATCTCCCAACATGGAATCATCAATAATTTCCAACTCAACCTGCTTTAGCAAGAAAGCTTTCAATAACATGTGGGATTATCAGTTAATAACTTTTTATAGCACACTTGAAATGAGTATAACAGTTTAAAAGAAGGAAGAGGTTAGCCCAGTTCAGTTTCAAGCTTGCAATCTGGAGAGGAGGGGACTGAGCAGTCATTGCTGGTTTGTGGCTAAGTGCAAGTTGTTGCACTGACACAAGGTTAAGGAGTGTCCCCAAACTTCCATTACAGCCTCCTTGGTCTGCATCACCCCTTCCATCACTAAATGTCAACCTACTCCAGTCTCTGAAGGCTGGGTCTGTACAGGAAGGACCATGTTTCTAACTTGGTCAAGTTGTTTAAAATGAACCCTAACGAGATTAAACTGGGATTAGGGAATGTCACTGTGATGGACTAAGAAATGCTCAGATAGCTGGTAAAACATTATTCTGGGTGTGCCTCTAAGGATGTTTCTAGAAGAGATTAGCATTTTAATCCTGAGACTGTGTAAAGAGATCTGCCCTCACCGATGTGGGTGGGCCTCATCCTATTCACGAGGGCCTGACTGGAATGAAAAAGGCAGAGGAAAGGAAAACTCACTGGGATATCTAACTTCTTCTGCACCCAGACATCAGAGCTCTGGTTCACAGGCTTTTGGACTCCAAGACTTATACCAGTTGTCCCCTTATTCTCAAGCCTTTGACACAGGACTAGGGGTTACACCATCAGTTCACAGACTTTCAGGCCCTGACTAAATTAAACCAGGGGCTTTCCTGGTTCTGCAGCTTGCAGACAGAAGACTGTGGGACTTCTCAGCCTCCAAAATGGTGTGAGCCAATTCCTAAAATAAATCTCTTGCTGAAGATGATAGATAGATAGATAGATAGATAGATAGATAGATAGATAGATAGATAGATAGATAGATAATCTCATTTTATTTATGTTTCTCTGGAGAATCCTGACTAATAGAATCACTATGAGGAATGGTTGGAAAAAGAGCCTTTAATGATGAGAATCTTAGTTATGTCACAAAAGGAGGTCACTGTTCTAACTGTGGCCTATTCCCCCATCCCTTCAGCCAAAGCCTTTGACAATGGCCAAGTGACAAAGGAAGAACTGCTTAGAGGCAATCTCTGCAGCTTTGGGAGAATACAACTGTCATCCTTTTGGCTGACAAAATATAATCTGCTAACTATTCTTCTAAGTAGGTATGCTTCTCAAAGGTGCTAACGATTCCATTATCTTTGTTTGCGCCTTCTGAATTTAAAGGCCTCAGAAGCTAGTATATAGTTTACATTTCAATGAGATCTCAGATCAATTCCAACATGTCAGAAAATCCAATAAGCAAAACAGTGATTATTTATGTGTTTATTTAAAGCTTGCTGCTAAACAATTACATTCATCTTACTTATAATTGTCTAATATAGTTTATAAGTTACTAGCCACAGCAGATTGTGAGGGTTTTGATATAAGAGAATAAATTAAGTTCCCTGCATCTAGTAGTATGTCTGCCTGACAGTTCAAGATGAAAAACTGTGAAAACATCATAACCAGGGGATGCAGGACTTGCTGTTGTCACGTGTGTGTGTGTGCGTGTGTGTGCGCTTTCTTTTCCACTTAAGGAAAAGGAAAGCATAACTACGGGACAGGATGCTGCAATCAGGTAGCGTTTAGTTGCCCAAGGCAGTCTGCTAGATACCCAAGGGCTGCCCAGAAGCCCAAGCTGAATGTCCGTCTGGAAATAACAGTAATATCACAAGAAAGAATTACTAATTTTCAAGGGAACATTCCACAGTAGGTGTTGTTGGAATTCAGAGAAGATGTGTTCTACCAGGTGACCAGAGAAGACATCCCAGAGAGGATGCACTTAATGACTCTCTATTAAGGGCAGCATTTGGGAGGCAGGGACAGGGGGAGAGAGGACATTTAGAAGGGGAGTCATCTAAGCCAAGGAACAGAGCTGGGAGGGCCCAAGACGTGTCAGGGAAGAGTGATGGGGGAAGAGGAAAAGAGAAGATAAGACCAGAGGGGAGGTAGAGGCCAGAATGTGAGGAATCAGAATGCTAAGTGAAAAGGAAGCTGGAAGTGAAGGAGACCCCTTGCTTTGAATTCATGCTTCACCCTCTACGTCCGAAACCCTCTTTTAGTTATCTGGACAACTTTTCTCACAGTGACTGTGGGCTCTAACTAATTCCCTGAAGTCTGAGACAGTCTATGCAAGTGAGGTGAGTGTGCAAATATTATTTTCTCCTCATAATACTTAGGTAACTTCCAGATTCCAAGGTGTAGCTCAGTTGGCAGGTCTTGAGTATTTGCAGATGTTGCAAGGAGGCTTTTCATATGATTTGGTCTACAGTAAACTTGGGACAATATTAACTTAAAACCACCAGTGACCTCGGAGCCATCAAATAAAGTGTCTTTGTCCTCAGACCTCATCCCCTTCCACACTGTGGGTCGCATCCTCTCTAATTGGTTTCCATGACACTACATCACTCCTGTTCAAAGTCTCTGACACTTCTTCCCCGCCTGCTCCTCCTCTGCTGTGTCATTTGGGATTATATTTGGCTGCAAGCAACAGAGACCCACCACAACAGTGTCTTAAACAAGATAGAAGTTCATCTTTCCCTAATGTTAAATTCTGGGAATCAGCAAACCAGGGCTGGTATAGTGGATCCTCAAAATCATCTAGAGCCCTGGCCCCATGCCAGCCTCTACTGCTCCATCCTTAGTGTGTGGCATCCATCCTCATGTCCCAAGGACATTGCTAGAACTCTAGCTCTTCACATCACAATTCCAAAAAGCAGGATGGAACATGGGACAAACAGCATATGCCAAATATCTATTCGGTTCCTGAAAGCAATAACATGACACTGATTCTTAAATCTCTTGGCCAAAACTTGGTCCTGTGGTCATGCCTGGTGACAGGGGAAGCTGGATATATAGTCTTTATTTGGACAAGTCTGTGCCCAATTAAAAATGTGGGTTATTATGGAAGATAGTGAGAATGGGTACTAATGGAAAACCACTGGGCTCGGCACACACCCATAGATGCAGGTACCATGAGAGGTTCTGACTGGTGCTCTTCCTTTCTGGCCCCATATTCAGCATTCTCCTCTGACTGTGATCTGTGTGCCAGTGATACCCATACTGCTCACTTCTTGAGTATTCTCCTAAGCTTAACCACTGCATTTCCAACTGCCAGCTGTTTATCTCTACCTGGATACCTCCAGACCTTAAACTCAACACTTCCAAATGCAAATCTTGTTTCCAATTAACAAAATATTTATTAAATCCTCATGTGCCAAGTATAATAGTACTTGACTGTATAAGACTAAAAGTTGAGTGAGACACAATTCACACACCAAGGGATGACAGCACAGTGGGGCAGTGCCATGAGGTGTACCTGAGAGGCAGGGAGATGAAGAGCGTGGATCATGGCGCTAAGTCCAGGTTCCAGTGTAGACATTGCACAATTCACTTAGCCTCTCTTTGCTTAGCTTTCTTCTTCTGCATTATGGGAATTATTTAAAATATTTATTTCTGAGGCCAATTTTATATCAATATTATATCATAGCAGACTACATATGTATGCTTTTAAAAGTTATTTCTGGGATAGTCTTTTTTCAACTTTATTGAGGTAAAATTGACAAATAAAATTGTATATATTTAAAATGCACAGTGCGATGATTTGATATACATATACATTCTGAAATGGTTACCACAAACCACGCATCCTGTTTTGTTTTGGTTTTGTGTGTGTGTGGTGAGAACACTTAGTATCTATACTCTTAACAAATTTGAAGCATATGGGTGTATGGTACAGCGGTACAACTATGGCCACCATGCTGTACATTAGATGCTCAGAACTTGTAACTGAAAGCTTGTACCCTTTGACCGACATCTCCCCATTTCCTCGACCCCCCTAAATCCCTGGCAACCACCATTCTACTCCTTGCTTCTATGAGCTCAGCTTTTTTTGTTGTAGATCCCACATATAAGTGATCCTATTCAGTATTTGTCTTTCTGTGTCTAACTTATTTTACTTAGCATAATATCCATGTTGTTGCAAATGGCAGGGTTTTCTTCTTTTTATGGTTGAATAATATTCCATTGTGCAATATATATACCACATTTTCTTTATGCATTGATCTCAACAATAAACAATTAGGTTGTTTCAATATCTTGGCTATTGGCTGTTACGAATAATGCTGCGGTAAACATGGATGTGCAGAGAGCTTTTCGAGATACTGATTCCATTCCCTTTGGATATATATCCAGATTGCTGGATCATATGCTAGTTCTATTTGAGGAAACTCCATACTGTTTTCCATGGTGACTGTAGCAATTTACATATCCCCCAACTGTGCACAAGGGTTGCCTTTTCTCCACACCCTTGCTAACCCTTGTTATCTTTTTTTATTGATGAGAGAGAGAGAGATCACTTTGTTGTTCCACTTATTTATGCGTTCATTGGTTGTCTCTTGTGCCCCAACCAGAGATTAAACCACAAGCTTGGCACACTGGGATGATGCTCCAACCACTCGAGCTAGCCTGCCAGGGCTTGTCTCTTGTTTTTTTGATAATGGCCATTCTAACATGTACGAGGTGATAGTTCATTGTGATTTTGATTTGCATTTCCCTGATGATTAGTTATGCTGTGCACCTTTTTACGTGTCTGTTGGTCATTTGTATATCTTCTTTGGAAAAAGGTTTATTCAAGTCCTTTTCCCATGTTTTAAAATTGGGGTTTTTGTTATTTTTGCTATTTAGTTGTATGGTTCCTTATGTAGTTTCGAATTAATCCCATATCAGATATATAGTTTGCAAATATTTTCTCCCATTTTCTAGGTTGCCTTTTTACTTTTTTATTGTATTCTTTGCTGTGCAAAGCATTTTGATATATTCCAACTTGTTTAATTTTGCTTTTGTTGCCTATGGTTTTGGTGTCATATCCAAAAAATCATTGCAAAAACCAATGTAAAGGAAATTTCCCCCTATGTTGTCATCTAAGAGTTTTATGGTTTCAGGTCTTACATTTTTGTGATTAATCCATTTCAAGTTAATTTTTGTGAGTGGTATAAGACCGCAGTCCAGTTTTACTCTTTTGTAGGTGGATATCCAGTTTTCCCAACACCATTTAATGAAGAGACTATTCTTACTGCTTTGTGTGTTCTTGGTGCCCATGTCAAAGATTAGGTGACCATGTATGCATGGGTTAATTTCTGGGCTCTCTATTCTGTTCCATTGGTCTATGTATCTGTTTTTATGCCAGTGCCATGCTATTTTGATTACTGTAACTTTGAAGTACAGTTTGAAATCAGGAAGTTTGATGCCTTCAGTGTTGCCCTTCTTTCTCAAGCTTGCTTTGGCTAATCAGTCTTTTGTTGTTCCACAAGAATTTTAAGATGATTTTTTTTCTATTTCTGTGAAAAGTCTCTGGAATTTTGATAGGGATTGCACTGAATCTTTAGATTGCTTTGGACAGAATAGATATTTTAACAATGTTAATTTGTCCAAGAATACAGAATCTTTTCATTCATTTGTGATTTTTCTTTCAATTTTTTATTTATGTCTTACAGTTTTGAGTGTACAGATCTCTCACCTTCTTGATTAAATTTATTCCTTATTATTCGATTGTCTTTGATACAATTGTAAATGGAATGGATTTCTTAATTTCTCTTTCAGATAGTTGTTAATGTATAGAAATGCAAATGATTTATGTGCGTTGATTTTGTATCCTGAAACTTTAGTTATATGTGTATGCGTGTATTTACTTCTAACAGTTTTTTGGTAGCATCTTTAGGATTTTCTACATGTAAAACCGTATTATCTGAAAACAGATAATTTAACTACTTTCTGTCTCATTTAAATACCTTTTATCTCTTTTTCTTGCTTAATTGCTCTGGCTAGGCCTTCTAGTATGGTACTGAATATAAGTGGTCTTAAAGAAAAAGGCTTTAGCTTGACACTGTTGAGTAGGATGTTAGCTGTGGGCTTGTCATATATGGCCTTTATTATGTACATTTTCCTATAGCTAATTTGTTGAGAGTTTCTAATGATGAAAAGGTGTTAAATTTTGTCACATTCTTTTACTGAATCTATTGAGATGATCATAAGATTATATCCTTTATTCTAACTAATGTGGTATAACATATTAATTGGTTTGTATAAGTTGAACCATCTTGCATCCCAGGCATAAATCCTAATTGACTGTGGTGTATGATATTTTTAGTGAGCTGCTGAATTTGATTTGCTAGAATTTTGTTGAAGATTTTTGCATGTATTTTCATGAGGTATACTGGCCTGTAATTTTGTAGTGGCCTTGTCGACTTTAGTAACAGGGTAATGCTGGCCTCACAGAGTGAGTTTGGAAGTGTTCTTTTCAATTTTTGGAAGAGTTCGTGAGGATTGGTATTCATTCTCCTTTAAAGACAAAATGTAAATAATTAAATTCTTCCCCATATTCCTTCTTTGTTTTCCTGGGTTCCTAACTTTTGTGCATTTCCATTCTTTCCACAACCCACAGACAAATCTTTGTTGTCATGTGCGACTTCTTCTCATTTCCCTCCTCATGTTTTCTGTGGCTAAGCTCCTATGATCTCTTTCCTGGACTCCTACAACAGCCTTTGGGCAGGTTTCTTACCCCAGAGGTCATCCTCTTCTCCAGTCTCCCTGACTTATGGCTATCTGATTAATATCCTTGATATCTAGAGTGAGTTGCTTCCATCTATTACTCCAAAATATTCAAATGTATTCCTATTACTTACAGTAAAACCTATAGTCCTCAACTCAGTGTTTAACTCTCTATAAAATGACCCTAGACTCTATTCTAGTTAACCAACACTCTTGAGTTATGTGGCAGACTTTATTCCAGGTGCCTGGGGTCCATCATGGAACAAAACAGATACACACACCAAGCTTCCATTCTTTGGGGCTTATGTTGTAACTTCCCACTGTTTTGTCTGAGAGTCATCTTCACATACCCTTAATTCCAGGCAAACTGACTCACCTCCTGTCCATGCAAGGCCTGCCCTTTGCTCATGCCTTTTACTCTTTCTGGAATACTATTTTGCCTATTCCTTTATAGAAGTGGTTCTCAACTGGGGTGATCTTTCCCCTTAAGGCATATTCCACAATGTTTAGATACATTTTTGGTTGTAATAACTGATGAGGTCCCACTGACATCTCATGTATAGAAGCCGGGGATGCTGTTAAATATCCTATAATACACAGAACAGCCCCCACGATAAAGAATTATGTGGTTGATAGTGCCCAGGTTGAGAAACACTGCTCTAGAGGCAAGTTACACCCATCCTTCAACACAAGCTCAAATTTCACTTTCATGAAATGTCCATTCTTTTTTCTCTCATTCCTGAAAGCTCTTTATTCCCTGACTGAATTCCCCCATGTGTAGCTTTAGTGGCATTCATCATTTTTCATAGGCTGCAATAATTTACAGTGGTGGATTTACGCATGATTCATCTGAGTTCTCAGATACTAGCCTGGAGCTTAGTCCACAGCAAAGGGGAACTCATATTTGTTATATGCATAAGTGGGGAATACTCAACATCTGTCTCTTCTCCCAGAATTCAGTTCCTAGGAATTAAGGAGCCTGAAAGTTCTTACTTCAGAGGGGAATCTTCAGGCCCCTTCCAGACATACCTGGAAGACACTCAAATGGCACTAAGCTACAAGAAATACTGCCTCTAACAGCAAAAAGGGAAGGAGCTAGTGGGAAAGAAACTAAAGAAACACAGCTAGAAATATGACTCTGCATGCAAACAGAGGTTCCCTGCAAAAATAACTGAAAGCAGGAAGGACTTTTGGTTGGATGGGAGCTTGACCAGTTTTATAAGCGGGTCAGGGTAATTAGTAACTTCAGCTGTCCTCAAAGTCCCAGTCTTAACAGTAAAGAAACCCAGAGTCACATGCAGCCACACCCAGGGGCTGGCTCCTAGCCAAGGGGCTCTGAGCTGCCCTGGACTGTCTGTCTCCCAGTGAAGGCCTGAGCACAGGCACTCTGCTGCTGCAGGGTCCAGGACTGTGTGTCAGCCATCACTCATCAACTCAACTTCTGTCCAAGTCCTTGAGTTGTCTAGGAGTCTGAACTGACCTAGAAGGCCTGGAAAACTGCTGAATCTAAAGAAAACGGCCCAGTTATCTCAGGCTCTTCCTGAGTCCAAATGTGCCAGCTTCAGGCTTCTCCTCTCAAACTGCTCAGAGCAGGGAGCTCAGCTATGCACCACTTTGTGTGTGTGTGTGTGTGTGTGTGGTTTTTTTTTTTAATCTGCCCAGCAGCTTAAATGGCAAGGTCTGTGGAGTCCCAGTTCTGAATCCCTGAAAGCAGACACAAGGAAGCTTTGGGGCTTTTGCAAAAGGAGTGATTAAAGTCAGATTGGAGGAGAACAAAATGGCTCAAAGCTGCAATCAAAGCCAAAGCCACAAAGCATATGGTGAGCACTTCACTGCTAGATCTATTCCACCTGGGAGTATGCACCACTCATAAAACTTAATGCAGAACAGACCATATAATTAATAAAATAGGATAACCAAACAACCGAATTATTTATCTCATCCATTACCTAATCCTCTGTTTCCATGTGCTCTGTGATGGGGATGTAGGATGTTGAAAGAGGATGGATAGGAAGAAACCTGCCAAAAAGCTGCTCCCCTTACCCAGGATTCTGGAGGCTTAAGCCAACAGCAGGGGCGGGTGTGCCTTCGAGAGAGGGGATGTCGGTGTGGGCTCCAGGTCCAACTCCGAGCTCTGAATTGTACTCATAAACAGAAATACACCCGGCTGCTGTAGCTCAGTGGATTGAGCGCGGGCTGGGAACCAGAGGGTCCTGGTTCGATTCCTAGTTGGGGCACATGCCTGGGTTGCGGGCCAGGTCCCCAGTGAGGGCCATGTGAGAGGCAACCATACATTGCTCTTTCTCCCTCCCTTCTCCTCTCTCTGAAAATAAATAAATAAAATCTTTAAAAAAAAAAAAAAAGAAATACAACACCAGCCACAAATGCAAAGTCACATACATAATTTTAAATTTTCTAGTAGCCACATTAAAAACATATAAAAGATTAAATTAATCTAATAAAATACTTTATTTAATCCAGTATATCCAAAATATTATGATCCTAACATGTAATCAATATTATCAATAATTTATATTTTCTATCATACTAAGGCTGTGAAATATATTACGTACTTCACATTTGTAAAATCTCTCAAATTGAACTAACTACATGTCAGATGCTCATGTACAGGACAGATCTAGAATAATTCAGCACTTGTACCAGTTGGTGCCTCATGCACTAATGTATCATGCATACAACAGGGAAATGGCACCTGAAATACAAGATTTTTTTTTTTTAATTTACTAGAACTCCCTCCAAGGGGATCACACACCACATGTGGCTGGGAGAAATTCCTTGGAAAGTTTGCTGTGGCAAGGATTAGTGCAGGAGTTGGAGGTGAGAAACCCCATGGAAAACGCTGGGATAACGGTAGATCGATGGCTGAACTCTGAGGGACTTCACGGACACTTGAAACTGAAAGCAACCTTTGATTATTTTTCTAGAACCGAGACAGAGGACACAGAGAGGTGTAACAACAGTGACTCATGTTAGCACCGGAAAAATTTTAACAACTTTGATGTCTAATGAGAGGGCATTGTGGAAACTGTGAACAACCCACATTAAAAATATTTTGCTGTGATTAAAATACTATTTAGAAACATAGGATATACTTAATATGGAATTATCAAGTGGGAGGGAAGAGCAGGATTGAGTTTAATTGCCTTATATAAACTGATCTATGTTTAATAAATGCAAAGTAAAGAAATGCACCAAAATGTTACCATTGTTTTTATGAGGAAATAGCATTAAGGGTGATTTTTCTCAACTTTCCACTGCTTTTCTAATGAACACAATTACTCCGAGAATAGGGGAAAGATATAAAATAAAAAAAAATATCCAATGACTCACTTGCCAGAATTCCTCCTTTGGTAGAACCACCTAATTACATTTGTGTATGGGAGTGCATGTGTGTACATGGGTGGATATAAGTGTGTCTTTCTGAGCAATTTTCCAGTCTGATCCCAGACTAACGCTCAGTAGATATGGGAAAGGCAGCCTTCTTCCACTCTAAATCCACTCTTTGGATTTTGTTAAATTGGCTGAAATAACCTCTTTGTAGCCATTCTGAACACATTTCTAATCTCTACACCTCCAATTGCTTTTAAAGAGATTATATCTCTCATAAATATTTTCAACTAAGTGTAGAATTGTTTTCCCCTTTATGTGTAAATAAGACAATAAATCACCCTTGATCTCCATGTTCTCAACCCAGAGGCAAAGAACTTGAGATGATTATGCAGCCAAAAAAATTAAGCCACATCACTGTCATGACATCTAATCAAATCGGGCTGACTGCACAGGTTTTTAGACGGTCATTTTTCAATGGCCTATTTTACATTATAAGGTTAAGAGGAAGAAAGAAAGCTGACAATAAATTAAAAGAAATTTTAAGCTATTCAAAAAGTCCCCAAATAATGATAAAAATGTTTAAACATTAAATATTTATGACTGCAACACATTCAGCTAAAAGATATAAGCTTAGAAGATAAGAGTTTATAAGAGAAAACCATGTATTATGGGAAATCTCTTTTTCAAGCACTATGGCAGATTGGATAACATGAATAACCCACCAAAATAATTCAAATACTGGATGAGAAACCTTTTAAAATATTTTTTGAACATTAGGCTTGTGTAAAAGTAAAATATATGCCAATCTCCAAAGTGGAATGAAACCAGGAACTCTGAAAGTGACCAAACCAGCATCCATCCTGGAAAATTTTTGGCAAAACCTGGATCCTTTGAGTCTGTATTATAATCACTTCACCAATTACAGGGGGCAGAAGGGAAAGCCCAGAGCACACTAAAGGTGGGGAATGAAAATGAGATTCTCATAAAAAGCTGGGACTCCAAAGAACTGTGCTTGAGTGAACCCCCACCAAGAGGAACAGCAAGGAAACTGTCTCAAACATTGGGTTAGAAAGAATAAAATTAAAATAACCCCCTGGGCATTATTAACCACAAATTGAACTTCATGTGGATTTGGGTACGTCGTTGTTACCTACGTATTCTGAAAAACCTCAAAAGGAAAAATTTAACTTGAGGTGGTCACAGATTGGTAGTGCTCCAAAGTGAATAGCAGGGGTAAAATAGTCCTCAACTTCTGTCACAAATCCCATCCAGCAGAATTCATATGCTATGGCAGGCATGTGAATAAATTCACACGGAGTACAGAAGACTAGAAGAGCCGGGACTACACGACCTCAGAGAGAGGCCAATAGAAATGGCCCAAGAGTGGGCTGGAGATCGAGGGCCCAGGAACAGGCTAGAGAGAGAGCAAGGGGGACCCATGAGCAGACCAGAGAGGGCAAGAGGGTGAGAGGGCCTGAGAGCTGGCCGGAGTGAGTGAGGGAGAGTGGAGGGAGCAGGGGTCCGGGAGCGGGCCTCCAGGAGCAGGCCAGAATGCCTCAGCTACTCTCTCCAGAGGAGAGAGAGCATGCTGACCCCTGCCTTGACAGGCTTTTATTGTTTTTCCTGGGTACATTACCTCAGAGTGGTCTTCACTTACTACACATAAGTTCACATTAGGTGATAGACAGCCAGGAAGGCACTTCAAAGGAGAAGTATGCAATGGAAAGACAACAGGTTTGGGCTGAACTCAAAAGGATTAGCACCGGTCTAAGCAAGCCAGGCATGCATTAGCATATGTTCTTTTGATCCAGGGCGAAAGAGTTTTTTAGCAGGAACAAGACTTAACTCTAGGAAATAAGCCATCCTGATTTCCCCAGAGGAAATCCCGTTTTCACACATGTGGGGCCTGCTTGTAGTCCCACGTTCCACTGGAGCTTTTAAACATGAAACGTTGGGCTACATTTCCCACAGTGAGAGGCACGGTTCTTCTACAAAGTTCAACCCAGGCTTCAAAGAATCTCCATAGACACATTTCTAATGAAAATAGGCAGTCCACAATAAAAATAACAACACACAAGAAAATAAGGCACTTTTTAATGCCTTTAAATAATTAGTTATTTATCCAAACAAATTCTCACTCATGAGGAAAAAATGTGTGGTTTAAGAAACACAGGAAGAGACTCTTACCAACAACACTGAATTGATGAGAAAAATAAATCCTTCCCACAAAAGTATTTTTCCCAAGAAAAGAAGAATAGATGTGAGAGTATGGGGATGTAAAATAATAACAATATATGTTTAAAGTATTCATAGGCATCCAAGTAAAGATGCCCAGTGACATCAGAAAATCAGGGACTGAAGGTCAAGGAAGTGACTGGGGCTGGGGATGTGGTTTTATGAGAGTGGAGGGCATAAGGAAAACATAGAGGCGGAAGATTCAGCACACTATTTTTCAAGAGCTAAAAGGAAAAAAAGCTGTCAACTCAGAATCCTATACTCAGTGAAAATGCCCTGCAGTAATAAAAGGAAAATCAAGAAGAAGAACAAAGAGAATTTGTCCCCAGCACACTTACCTCAAAAGAATGGCTAAAGGAAGTTCTTAAAACAGAAAGGAAATGATTAAAAAAAGAGGAACCTTGGGATATTGGGATAAAAAAGGATATAGTAAGCCAAAATATGGACAAATACAATAGGTCCTCCACCTTTTCAGTTTTTGAAATTATGTTAGTCAAAGCAAAAATTACATCACTGTCTGATATGGTTCTAAAATATTTGTAAAAATATTACACATTTCACAAGGAAGCAAGGAATTATCATATTTCTAAAATTTATATCTTAAAACAGAGATCAATAGACATGAAAAAATTAAAGTTCCTCTCATCTGCCTACTCAGAATTCTAGAATAAAGCAATAGGGCAATAGGAATGCTCTACAGGTGATAGCTGAGAATTTTTCAGAATTATTGTAACACAATGCTCAGGCATAAAAAAGCCTAACAGATATAGCCCCAGATTTATTATAGTGCTATTTAAGAACATTGCTGGAAAGAAATCTTAAAAGGAGAGCCAAAGAAATTATCAACAAATAAACAGCAACCCTGGCTGGTGTGGCTCAGTGGATTGAGAGCTGGCCTGTGAACCAAAGGGTTGCGGTTCAATTCTCAGTCAGGGCACATGCCTGGGTTGCAGGCCAGATCCCCAGTAGGGAGCACATGAGAGGCAACTACACACTGATGTTTCTCTGCCTCTCTTTTTTCCTCCCTTCCCTTCTTTCTAAAAATAAAATAAATAAAATCTGTAAAACAAAACAAAACAAAACAAAACAAACAAACAGCAATTAGACTGACTGCTAACCTCTCATAGCAACAATGGAAGTGAGAAGATGATAGAATAAGTATATTCAAGAAACTGAAAAAATAATTGTCAACCTAGAATTCTATAACCAAAAAACACTAACTTTCAGTGGAGAAGGAAAACAAACTATAGAGATAAAAATTAAAGATTTTTCAAGACATTCTCACTAAATTAAATTCTAAAGGATGTACTTTTAGTAGAATAAAAGCGATCACAGATGGAAGGTCTGAAATGGAAGGAGGAATAATCAGCAAAGATTCTGGTGAGCATGTAAGTAAATTAAAACAAGCATTGATTCTATCAAACAATAATGATGTAAGTGGGAAAAGGTAAGCCAGAAGTAAAATACTGAAAAAGTGTAGTATATGAGTTGGGATGGTGGTAACAAGAGTTAATGAATTTCAAGTTCTTTATATTATTGAAAAAAGAGTAAGTAATGTAAAAATATGAATATTTGAAAGACAAATATTAAAAACAATAAATTAGATAAATACTAAGAAAAAATATAGGCAGCTATATTAACATCACAAAATATACGCTTTAAGGCAAAAGGTATTCCTAACAATAAAGAATGTCACTCAAAAGTGATTAAAAGCACCCTGGCCATGGTAGCTCAGTTGGCTGAAGTGTTGTCCCATAGCTGAAAGTTTACAGGTTCAATTCCTGGTCAGGGCACACACCTCAGAGGCAACCACCATGATCCCCAGTCCAGCACGTGTTGGAGGCAAACAATCAATGCTTCTCTCTCTCACATTGATGTTACTCTCTCTCCCTTCCTCTCTCCTTTCATCTCTCTCTGAAAGCAATGAAAAAAAATGTTCTTGGGCACAGATTTTAAAAAATGATTAAAAGCCTCAATTAACCACAAGTACACAATTCTAAGTTTGTATGTAATGAATGACATAGCCTCAAGGTATATGAAGTAGAAACTGACAGATCTACAAAGAAAAATTGACAAGTCCATATTAATCTTCTTTCATTACTTGGTAAATTAAGAAAACAAACAAAAAAACAAGGAAGGATATAGAATTTGGAACAGCACAATAAGTAAGTTTGTTCAAATAGATAACACACAAAGTTCAAAATTATCAAGCATTTATGAAAATTTATCACATGCTAGACCTCAACATTTTTCAAAGAATCAGTACCATACAGACTAAATTTAATGATCACAATGTACTTAAACTATGAATGAATAATACAAACAAGATGCAATTACATGCTGTGTACAAAGCTAGAAGTAAAAAGTTAGAAAAATATAACATAAGAACACTAACCAAATGACAGCTGGAGCAGTTATGTTAATATCATACAAAGTAGCATTTAGGACAAGCTGTATTACTAGATAAAGAGGGACATTTCATAATGCTAAAAGTATAAATTGTTTAACAATACAGAAATTATAAATTGGTATACATAAATACGTAGCTTCAAAATATAAAAAGCAAACAACGGAGCTAAAAGGAAAAATGAATTCTCTTTCTCAGTCATAATTGGAGTTATTTTTCATGAATATACAGTTTAATGGACTTACAGAGTGTGAATACACCCCGTTCAAAAAGAGCGTTATCTGTACCACAGAGGCTTCCCTCAAACTCCTTCTCAGCCAACTCTACCTCCTTCAACTTTTTAAATAGACTTTCTTTCTTAGAGAAGTTTTAGGTTCATAACAAAATTGAATGGAAGGCATAGAGATTTCCTATATACTTCCCTTTTGTCCTACACATTCATTCCTTCCCACATTATCAACTTCTCCCATCGGAGTGGAACATTTGTTACACTGGATGAACCTACATTGATGAATCATTACCACCCAAAGTTTATAGCCTACATTAGGGTTCATTCTTGGTGTTACATATTCTATGGTCTTGGACAAATGTATAAAGACATCATTATAGTATCACACAGTATTTTCATTGCCCTAAAAATTCTCTGTGCTCTGCCCATTCATACCTCCCTTCTAACTTCTGGCAACTACTGATCTTTTTGCAATCTCCATAATCTTGCCTTTTCCAGAATGTCATATAGTTGGAATCATACAGTATGTAGCTTTTTCAGGTAGACTACTTTCACTTAGTGATAGATATGTAAGTTTTGTCCATGTTTTTTTATAATTTTTTAAAGATTTTATTTATTTTTAGAGAGAGGAGAAGGGAAGGAGAAAGAGAGGGAGAAAAATAGTAATGTATGGTTGCCTCTCACATGGCCCTCACTGAGGACCTGGCTCGCAACCCAGGCATGTGCCCCAACTGGGAATCAAACCACCGTCCCTCTGGTTCCCAGCCCACACTCAATACACTGAGCTACACCAGCCAGGGCTCTCCATGTCTTTTTATATAACCTGAGAGCTCATTTATTTTTAAAAGTGAATAATTCCATTGTCTCTATGTACCACAGTTTATTTATCTACTTACCTACTGAAGGACATCATTGTTGCTTCCAAGTTTTGGCAATTATGAATAAAGCTGCTATTAACATGCATGTGCAAGTATTTATATAAAATAATTGGGGATTTAAACACATCTCATTCAGTACCTAATAGGCCAAGCAGGTAAAAATATCAGTAAGACTCTAATAGATTTAAACAACATGACTAACCAATACGATCTAATTGACAACATCCAACAGTATAGACTATAGATTCTTTTCATGAACACATTGAACATCAATCAATATGGACTGTAGCTAGGCCATAAAGGAAGTTTCAACAAATTTCAAAGGACTAAAACCATACAAAGTATGAAATTAAACTAGAAATAAAGTGTTTTTAAGGTCATTAGAAAATAACCAGAAACTGGGCAAAGTATCACAACTTTTTCAGAGGATGAACACCCTCAGTCTCCTTTTCTTCCATTATTACTTTCTTTTGAATATATCTGTGTGTGTGTATACATGTACGCATATATGTATTCTCACACACACACACACCCTTTTGCAGGCTGCCAACTATTTTATCCTTAGGAATGCCATGTTATTTATTTATTTATTTATTTATTTATCCTCACCTGAAGGCATTTTTTCATTGCTTTTAGAAAGAGAGGAAGGGAAAGAGAGTAAAAAACATCGATTGATTGCCTCCCATATGTGCCCGGACAAGGGATTGTGTGTGCCCAGATTGGGACTCAAACCAGCAACCTGGGTGTATGACCTGACTAGGAATCAAACCAATGAACTTTTGGTGTACAAGATGACTTTCCAACCAACTGAGCCACCCGGTCAGCGCAGGAATGCCATGTTTTATTAACACTGCCATAACTTCCTGAGGGTCAAGTTGTTCTGTATCAAACTGTAATGCTGATTTGATCCCAAGTCTCTGTACCCCAAGTGGAGCCTCAAGCAAAGGTTGCCATGTAGAAGAGTCCTGTGTTAGGTGGAAATGGCTAGCCTTTGTCCCTCCATCTGTTTTGTCATTGGCTGGGAGCTGCCCTGAGAAGAGAATGCAATCAGTTACCACTGCTTTGCTCAGACATTTCCCAGGAGGTTTCTCCAAGAAAAGCATCACTTGGCTTGAAATGAAAGTAGATCTAGGGGAGATAATAGCTGGAGACTGTTAGATAATTATACTATAGCTGTTGGACAGGTTCTTTATTGAAAGGTTATCTGAGTGGCATATCTCCATGTCTGCCACAGCCTGTACCAAAAAAAAAAAAAAAAAAAGATTGAAAACCCAATTTAATCCATGTATCCATATCAAGAAGCTAGAAAAAAACTAAGTGTCCACCAATCGATGAATAAAGATGTGGTATATATGCACAGTGGAACAATATTCAGCCATAAAAAAGAATGAAATCTTGCCATTTCCAACAACATAAATGGACCACGGAGGCATTATAATAAGTGAAATAAGTTAGACAAAAACAACTTATATATGGAAATCTAAAAAATACTGAGTTCATAGACGCAGAGAACAGATTGGTGGTTGCCAGATTTAGGAGCATGGGCAGTGGGCAAAATAAGTGAAAGGGGTTAAAAGGTACAAACTTTCAGGCCCGGCTGGCGTAGCTCAATGGATTGAGCGCGGGCTGGGAACCAGAGGGTCCTGGTTCGATTCCCAGTCGGGGCACATGCCTGGGTTGCGGGCCAGGTCCCCAATGAGGGCCATGTGAGAGGCAACCATACATTGCTCTTTCTCCCTCCCTTCTCTCTCTGAAAATAAATAAATAAAATCTTTAAAAACAAACTTTCAGTTATAAAATAAATAAGTCATGGGGATGTAATTACAGCATAGTGACTATAGAAATAATACTGTGTTACGTAGTTGAAAGTTGCTAAGAAAGTAAATCTTAAAAGTCATCATCATAAGCAAAATTGTTTTAAACTGTGTGTGGTGATGGATGTTAACTAGACTTATTGTGCCAATCATTTAGCAACACAAACATATATCAAATTATTATGCCGTACACTTGAAACTAATATAATGCTATATGTCAATTATACCTCAATTTAAAAAAATTTAAATAGCTAGAAAAAGAATAGAAAATTAAACACAGATAAAAAAGAAAAGAAGAAACAATAAATACAAGAGTAGGAAATAATAAAATGAAAGCAGGTGAATGAGAGAGAAAATCCACAGTCAAAATTTGGTTCTTTGGAAATATTAATAAAATTGATAACCCTCTAACAAGACATCAAAAAAAGATAGAATGATAGAAAAAGAATATAAAATGTCAATATCATAATATATATTTAAAGATAATAAAAGGTTATTATGAGCAATTTTATGCCAATACATTTGACAACTCAGATGAAATGGACAAATTCCTTGAAAAGCACAACCTAATCACAACTTAAATAGTCACAAAAAATAGAAAATTTAAGTAGTCCTATATCTGTCAAAGTAATTGATCCATGATTAAAAACCTTTTCACAAAGAAAAATCTAGTCCCGGATGGCTTCACTATTACATTATTCCAAACATGTATGGAAGAAACATAGCTCTCTTACACAAGCTCTCTTAGAGAAGAGAATGAAGGAACACTTTCCAATTTGTTTTATGATACTATAATCCAGGGATATCAAACTCATTTTCACTGGGAGCTACATCAGCCCTGTGGTTGCCTTCAAAGGGCGGAATGTAATTTCAAATACTTAACAGTTAAGGAGTAGTTACATTTATACAGTCCTAAAATTATTTCAGCCCTTTGAAAGCAACTGCAAGGCTGATGTGGCCCCCAGTGAAAATGAGTTTGACACAGCTGCTATAATATGTCAAAGGTGATATAAGAAAGTAAAATTATGGTCCAATTCTTGTCAGACTAAATGCAAAAATTCAAAACAAATTAAAAAGAAATGCCAATAATGAACTAACAGGGAAATCAAAAAAACAATCCCATTAACAAGTGCTTCAAAAAGAATAAAATACCTGGGAATAAATCTAACCAAGGATGTAAAAGATCTGTACTTGGAAAATTATAAGACGCTGAAGAAAGAAACTGAAGAAGATACAAATAAGTGGAAGCACATACCGTGTTCATGGATAGAAAAAATTAATATCATTAAAATATCCATGCTACCCAAAACAACCTATAGATTTAATGCAATTCCTATCAAGATTCCAATGGTGTATTTTACAGAACTAGAACAAACATTTCAAAAATTTATATGGAACTACAAAAGGACCAGGATATCAACAGTGATCCTGAGAAAGAAGAACAAAGTTAGAGGACTCTCACTACTTAATATCAAACTATACTACAAGGCTATAGTAATCAAAACAGCATGGTACTGGCATAAAAACAGACACATAGATCAATGGAAGAGAATAGAGAGCCCAGAGATAAACCCACACCTTTATAGTCAATTAATATTTGACAGAGGAAGCAAGCACATACAATGGGGCCAAAGACAGTTCAACCAATAAATGGTGTTGGGAAAACTGGACAGACACATGCAGAAAAATTAAACAAACCACCTTCTTACACTACACACAAGAATAAATTCAAAATGGATTAAGGACTTAAATATTAGACCAAACCCCATAAAAATCCTAGAAGAAAATATAGGCAGTAAATCTCATACATTGCTCATAACAGTATTTTCTCTGATATAGCTCCCCAGGCACGGGAAACAAAAGAAGAAATAAACAAATGGGACTACATCAAACTAAAAAGTATTTGCACAGCAAAGGAGACCATCAACAAAATAAAAAGACGACGCACGGAATGGGGGAACATATTCACTGATACATTTGATAAGGGGTTACTATCCAAAATTTATAAAGAACTTACAAAACTCAACACCAAAAAATCAAAAAATCCAATTAAAAAATAAGCAAAGGGCCTGAATAGACACTTCCCAAAGAGGACATACACAAAGACAATAAACATATGAAAAGATGCTCAATGTCACTGAACATCAGAGAAATGCACATTAAAACCACAATGAGACATTACCTCATGCCTGTCAGAATGGCTATCATCAATAAATCAACAAACAAGTGATGGTAAGGATGTGGAGGAAGGGGTACCATTTTGCACTGTTGCTGGGAATTCAGACTGGTGCAACCACTGTGGAAAACAGTATGGCAATACCTCAAAAAATTAAAAATGGATCGCTTTTTGACCCAGTGACATCACTTCTGGGAATATATCCAAAGAAACCCAAACACCAATCTGAAAGGACATAATCACCCTGTGTTCATTGCAGCATTATTTACAATCACCAAGATATAGAAGCAGCCTAAGTGTCCATCAGTAGATGAGTGGACAAAATAAGTATGGGATATTTACACAATGGAATACTACTTGGCCATAAAAAAAGAAGAAAATTTTACCCTTTGCAACAGCATGGATGGACCTGAAGAACATTATGTTAAGTGAAATAAGCTAGTCTGATAAGGACAAACACCATATGATTTCACTTACATGTAGATGTAATGAACAAACAGCTAACAAGGAAAATAGGGACAGATGCATAGAGAGCAGGATAACAGCTATCATGGGGGGAGGTGGGTGTTAAGGGGTAGAAGGATAGAGCCAAAAGGAAAAAGGACTCATGGGCGTGGACAACAATGTGGTGATTGTAGAGGGGAGGGGGTAGAAGGGGGTTAAATGGCAATGGAAAAAATACAATAAAAATATTTTTTTAAAACTCAAAACAAAATTAAAATAAATCAAATCCAGCAAGAGTGTTTTATCCCAGGAATACAAGATTCAGTCAACATTCAAAAATCAATCAGTGCAATTCACCACATTAACAGAATAAAGGACAAATATAGAGCTGTCTCAATAGATACAGAAAAGGTATTTGATAAAATTCCATGAAAAACTCTCAGCAACCTAGAACTAGAAGGAAACTCTCTTAACTTGATAAAGGGGATATCCAAAACCCTTTAGCCAACGAAATACATCAAGTTGAAATAGTGAACACTCTTCCCTGACCCTCAGACTGAACTGGACAAGGACGTTCACAATGGTCACTTCTTTCAGCTTTGTGTTAGTGGTCTTCTCTATAATGCGGCCCAGAGAAATAAGTAAAAGGCATAAAGTTTCTATTGAAAAATGAAAAACTCATTTGAAAATAATAATTGTGTACATAAAATATTCAAAACAATCTATGACTATTAGAATTAATGGCTGGATTTAGCGAGGTTATTAGACACGTGGTTAGTATACACATATCAACTTATTTAGGCAGTTAGCATCATGTATTCTAAAAGTTCACTCAAAGTCTTCCCTTGGCAGTGAATTTGGCTTCTCCACTCAGGCGATCTTTTTAGGGCAGATGGGAGGGGGAAAAACATTCCTTGGAGGAGAGTGAGGAGGCGCTCCCAAAAGAGGGAGTTGGTCTTTCATTTAAAGGAGCAAATCTTGAGAGGATTTCTGATTAGGAAATGTAAGATCCAAGGTATTGGCTAGAATAGGGGAGGCCCAGTAAAAAGGAACTAAAGTTCTCTTCACAATAATGTCAATGGCTGTTCTCTGTGAGATGGAGTAGGAGATAATTTTAAATTATTTTCAGCTCCCTTTAGAGGAAGGGCCAAAAGATAGAAGAAAGGACTCTGGAAATGTGGACTCCAGAAATACAATGAGAGGCAGGGCCTGAGAACAGAGTATTTTGAGTTGTTTCCTATTTTGTATCTTAATTCCTCTTCACTATCCTCCAATGGTTTCAGCAGACCTTTATTAACTACCAAATTAGTGTCAGATTTATTTCAGCATGTTCTTGGGAAATTAATTAAGGGATGCGATTATGTTGACAAGTGAATTAGACCATTGAAAACCAGAATGCGCTAACCCAACAGTCAGAGCCGTCTAGAATAAGCTGGAATTTGCAGGTGACATACGCTCTCTAGAAATTCTCAGAAACATTTTGGAGGGGACCGAATTTACTAAACAAAATCGAATGTGAGATGTAGACTGAGGTTATTTTATTTGGTTATCAAAGGAATGATGATCCCCTCAGTGATAACTGGGGACTTTAAGATACATCTAATTACCATATTGATAATAAATAACACTTGTGTGAAAATATAACACTACAGAGCTTGCAAAACATTTTCACTTTTTACTATACCATTTCACAGACTGTTTTACTTTCCAAACGTATGCCAATATTTGGTAGAGACAATTTATTTTTCACTAAACAGAACCTGACACTACTTTAGAACAGAGCTCCACAGTGAGTTCTTTACACCAGGGGCGTCACACTCGTTTTCACCGGGGACCACATCAGCCTCGCAGTTGCCTTCAAAGGGCCGAATGTAATGTTAGGACTGTATAAACGTAACCACTCCTTAACGAGGGACAAGGAGCTCAGTGCTGCTGCTGGGTAGAAACAAGGTGCCAGGCTGGGTAAAACAAGGTGGAGGGCCGGATTCGGCCCGTGGACCTTGTGTTTGCCACCTGTGCTTTACAACTATTAAATAATCCATACTTTTTACAATAAAATAAATATTCCAGCTCACGTGAAATAATTTTTCTTTTTACTTGCATTTATACCTAACCTTTCAGGAACATCTGTTAGAAAGTCGCACTGATACTTTCTAATGGCAAACTCCAGATGGCCTTCTGAGCCTTCCCCCGATTGGGTCCTATGATGAGTGAAAATGGAATAGAGTAGCTGAAAGGAACCTCAGAAAGACTCAGGAGTCAGAAGGGAAATGTAGCAAGTATTTCACACCCCCCAGCAAACTCGAACCTGTGATTACCATGTAATTGACCCTTTCTCTCTTTCTCAACAAAGTGTCAATCGTATACATTAGCTACAAAAGTACTTCCAATATTTTGCCTGATGCAGCTGCAGAAATGAAGAGCCTCTATATGTGAACTGGAGATTGGAGTTAAATCAAATTCTTTTTTTGGGATAAGGTTAGTGCCAAAGGATAATTTTTTAAAGTTAAAAACATGACTCTTATAGAAATAAAGAATGAACATACTTCAAAAATTTGCTTTACTTATTAACAAAGGAACTAGCAGAATTGTAAAGCTGGTTCAAAGAGAAATGGAGAGAATGAGCATATCTAGATGCTGCAAGAAATAATACTATAGTGAGGTTGTTAGGTTAGATAACAACTGGGTACTGACCTACAGAGCAATAAAACCATAAGCTTTGTCACCATCTTTTCTAAAGGAAAGAAAATCATGTTCATCTCTACTGGACAAAAGTTATTTCTACCTTATAAATCTACAAGTTAACATCTAATTTAATAGAATCAGAGCTCTAACCAACAGTAAATAGTAAGTGAAACAAAGGTACAATCTCCCTAGACGATGTTTGAGTATGACAATAAATGAATACTGTCATCTCTTTTCTTTATACACACTTTGGGTATTTTTCTTAACACTTAGAATACATAAGAGAATGAATGCAATAAGCTGTAAGGACATTGCTCTAAGAATTTAGCCTTTTCAACCTATAAATGGAAGCAATTTTCTCTGGGAGTCATATATTTTTTGGTGCAGTTGTTTGTTCAGTTGCTTATTTATTTTTGCAACAAGCGAAGAGACTCCAAGATTGTCTTGTTCTTTGAGGAGGAAACACTTTTTGAAAATATCTGATCATGTTTCCTTTGTTTTAATTGATGTCTTTAGGGAGGACAGGCCCTACCGGAAAAAGTACAAAGTTCAGAACATTTAGACCTTTCCCTAAACTGGCCAGCCATATTTAAAGAATTTGATTACTATGTCTTTAAAGAGAAAATGCAGAAACAAACCTTCAGGAAAATAGGCTAGGCCACCTCCAAGAAAAAAAAAAATACTTATTCTTGAAAGGAAAAGTTAGAAATTCATTTGACTTTTCCTAGGAATTTACCTATCACAGTTTACTAGGAAAGGTGATTAAGATAAAGCAAAACAAGCTGGGACATCCTGCCCTATCTGAGCATGCTTCGGCTGTTACTTAGTGAGGGGGTAGTTATGTTATAGAACAGAGGGGGAGGGGGCTGAACGATATGAAAGACCCCCCTCTTTTTCCCGCCGGGGTTCCTCCCCCTTACCAGGTTCACTTTGCTTGCCGCCAGAGGAAATGCATAAAAGGAAAGGAATTATTATTTATTTGGAAGTTGTACAGACTAAAGTTCTTTAGAATATGCATAAACACACACAGTCCTTCCCTCTCCCTCTGCCCCGCCTGGGGTACCGTATCTCATGCAGGCTCCCGACACCATTCACGTGGCAGCACTTCCAAAGCCACAGTAGTCCTGACTCTCACCCAAACTGCGTGGCCTCCACTTGCCAAAACCGCGTGGTCCCAAAAGAGACACCAAATGGCTTCCCCACCTGGGCTTAAAGCCCAGAGCCAATCTTGCTCTGCAGCCTCATTTCCGGCTCCTCCCACAATTGGCCACAGCTTACCAGCATTCAGGGCAGGTGTGGCCCTGTGGTGTGGAGCCAATTATCTCCAAGCTCTTCCGGACCCCATTACAAATCCCTCTTTGGGGGTCCCCCTTTTGGCTGCATCCTGTTACAGTTACACAAGGAGTTCCATGATGTGACACCATGAGCTGACAATGCTGAGACATCACAAGCAGGACAGAACACAGCAGGGCAGAAGGCAGCCCATAACTGAAAGGGAGAGGCAAGGGGCTACATTAGCCAGTGCAACTAACTAATGACACAGGCAGCGGTAACATCTTGCAGGGATATTTGGGCAGAAGTAAAGGGTACCATAAAAATCAATAAATGAAAACGTGGTGTTCAATGACTATTTAATGTCCAGGCTGGTTTGAAATTTTAAATCAGAGGCTACAAATTCCAACAGATGTCAGTATTGGCAGTCACATCACCTAAATAAGTGTTGGGAGCCCTGGAGAGGCTGTGAGGATCTGGAGACTCTTGTCTGTTGAAAGTAGACAGCCACTACCCATGGCCACTGATTGTTGCCATGTGAGAACAATGGTTTACTGTTGCCAAATCTTCAATTTTTTTTAAAAGCTGGAATTCAATTTGTATGTTCAATCTCCTGTGGGGAGGCTCCGGCTGCAGGGCCCTCCCATCCCCAGTGGATGAGAATAAGTCTACCAAGACATGATCTGCTTGGGGAGGGAAAGATGGCAGATCTCTCAATGGAGAAGGGCCAGGAGTCTGTTCCTCAATGGGCTTTTATTGGGTTTAATTTGCATAGAAATACAGAGCATAAAGCTCATCAACCATTGCCAGGCAGTAATGATCAAACAATAGATAACATTCAAAGAACTCTGAGAGCTTATTTTGAGTCAGGGTCAAATAGGTAAAGGGCCATAAAACCTTGGGGAACAAACTCATTTCCTTCTTGGACTCTTTATCATTTTAATTGAGGGTATTAGCAAAGCAGATTTCACAGGATTTTATGCATTCTTCCTTAGGCCTGATCAGCACCCACCCTTAGGAACCTGCCCTTTCCAGCACACGGCCTCACCCATCTCCAGCATTGTTTTAGGCTGAAGTCGGGTAGGGGAAGTAAGGCGGGCAAGAGATTAGGAGACTTCTTGCAGACAGAATGAGGACTCAGGCTATGTCAAAGCCGAGGGGTGAGGGTCCATCACCCCTTTTTCTATAGCCCCCCAGGGGACTTCCCTTCCCTGAGGGCCTTCCCTGAGGACCCTTCCCGGAGCTCCTTCCCTGAGGACCCTTTTGTGACCATGCCTATCTTAAGTCTTCCCTCCTTTGAGGAATCTTACCCATCATTGGCTAACCAGTCATCCACCCGGCACCAAGCAGGGTGAAGTAAAATGGGGCAGAGGCAGCGCCCCAACAAGGAAGACAAGCTTTGTCTCCTAACGGCTTATGGTCCCAAGGTCTTTTTACTCAGCCTTAGCCACGGGGGATTGATTACAGCTTCTGAAACCAGGCAGGGTGGTTCCCAACAGTCTCCCAGTTTTAACTTAGAATTTTCTTGAAATGTCAGTGATAGGCAAACAAACCACATCTATGAGCCAACAGTCTGTGACCTCTGCATTAATGGTTCCCCTTCTTCTCATGTCCAGCATCACCAATGCTCTAAAAAGTCCATATCCCCAGATTATCTCTTTCTGTATTGTTTTTTAGATGGAAGACTCTCTGCCAAAGTTTTCACTCAACTCTCCTAAGATCTGTCTTTCAAATTCTCTTTCTTGGCTTGATCGACTGCAGTCTTTGGATGAATGATGTTCCAGTTTTGTGCTTCACTTTGGCATCTAGAGAATACACCCCATTTGTGTCTGACATTTCTACTACTGCTTATATGAACAGAGATTATGAGCTAGTGCATGCAGGTGTGTGTGTGTGTCAGAGAGAGACAGTAGGATTAGTAATAGGAATGCTGAATTGAGAGAAAGAGATTTGTTCCAACCCACAGGTTGGGATTTCAATGGCATGGAACATTGTGAACTAGAACTTGACAGATCAAGACTAGTTCCTTAGCCACATTGGTTAAAAATTGCCAGCAGTGGTTCTCAACCCTGGCTGCACATTGCAATTACTTAAGAAGCCTTTACAACATACAAATAATTGGGCATCACCTCAGAGATTCTGATGCAATTTGTCTGGATTATATTATTTAGCATCAGTACTTTTAAAAAGTTTTCTAGGGCCCTTAATGTCCAGCAGGGTTACCACTGAGTGAGGACAAGCCCCAGAGTATAATAGTTAAGAAGGTGGACATTAAACTCAACTTTAAAGTGAGCTTCAGTTCCAACTGTATCACCCAATAGCTATGTAAACCCGGCCAATGTGCCTAGGATGTCTAAGGCTCACTCAGTCATGCAAAACATGGAAACAAATGCCTACTTCATGAGACTGTGTAAATGAGACAATGTTTGTAAAGTGCTTGGCAAGTACAAAGCAAGTAATGGCTATTATTGTCAGCAGGTGTGAAGGAGAATTTTGTGACAATTCATTATTTAACAGTATTTTAAACCTTATTATTTAAAACAACATATTAAGCACCCTTATTAAAATCATAGTGGAAATTATATATGATGTGTAATCATTCAATATATTGCTTCCATAAATCATTTTGATAATTACATAGTGATTGCAGTTGAAGAAATCCTTTAAGCATTGTGACATGCAGTCACCTGGGCAGAACAGGTCCTTCTCCCTGCAATGATGTGCAGGAAGATAGTACAAAAAACTACAATTGGCTATTATGTATATGATACAATATTGAACCATCTTAGCAATCTAGCAAATTCAAATTAAAATAGCAGTGGAAAATGGCTTTATGGCCTATCAGAATTGCAAAGACTTTTGTTTCTAAACAACAGCATGAAGAAATCTGGAATTTTATGCACTGATGGTAAGGTAGAAAATTGGTGTGCAATTCTTAGAGAAAAAATTGATAATGTGTATCAAAAGCCTTAAAAATATTGATATCCTTTGGTTCAACAATTTCACTTTCAGTAATTAATCCTAAAGGAAAATCATCAGAGACACATCAAGTTTTACATACAGTCATCTTTACTGCAATGTTATTTATAACAGAAAAAAAGTTGAAAAATAACTTATGTGGCCAATTAGAATATAAATAATAACACAGTCATATAATGGAATGCTACACTATATTGAAAAACTATGCTTTAAAAGATTGCTAAATAACCTAGGAAAATGCTCACCAAAAACTATAAAAGTAAGAAATCACATCACTTAGGGCACTTGCAGAGGAGTTTTAGAGATGAGTACCTCTCTGGACATTAAGATTAAAAGAGTAAACAAGGTTTATCACGCCAGGGAAATGCTCTTTGGTGAGATGATCATATCTGGGAAGGATTCTGTCCAGCAGCAGGGTGTTTCTTTGACAGTGGAAGGAACAGGGAACCTCCAGCTCAGTGCCAAGTGCGTGGGTGTGTTCGAAGTTTCCATAATTTAGTTAAACCTATCCAGGTTATCAACAGCACCACCAAAATGGTGAAAACAGGAGAGTTTCCCAGTGACAAAATGAAATTCCTTTTGAATTTCCTCTGCATGAGAAGGGTAAGAAAGTTCTGTATCAGACTTATCACAGCATGTTTGTTGACATTCAGCACTCCGTGATGTCACTTGAAGCCGACTCTACCGGCCAAGGACTCGACTAACACCTGTGAATTCATCCTTCAGTCTGCTCCTAAGAGTGAAAACTGACACCAAGTCCCCGTGGACTTTACTATCACATCTGAAACCTTAAAGAATGTCGATGAGCCCTGGCTGGTGTAGCTCAGTGGACTGAGCATGCACTGGGAACCAAAGGGTCCCGGTTCGATTCCCAGTCAGGGCACATGCCTGGGTTGCAGGCCAGGTCCCCAGTGAGGGCCATGTGAAAGCCAACCATACATTGCTGTTTCTCTCCCTCTCTGTCTCCCTCCCTTCCCCTCTCTCTAAAAATAAATAAATAAAATCTTAAAAAAAAAGATATTAAAAAAAAAATGTCAATGAGAGCACCTTGCTCTCCAAATTTCTCATCAAAGACATGTCAACTGAACCGTGTTATCACACAGCTTCTACAGGAGAGCCGATGGTTGAGAGCTTGGAGACCACTCTCCAAAGCAGAGAGCTGCAGCCAGCATGCGTGGAGACCTGTGGGTGCACAGATGGATATGCCCATGATGCCACAATGATTCACACTATTCAGATCACCAATGGGGATGTCTGTTGGAACATATCACTCTGCATATACATAGTCTTTCTCAGGCTGTTCACCTGCCCTATGCTGGAGACCACCAATTCAAATTGGAATTTGAGGTTAATATCTTGTGCTTCTTCATGGTGATCATCTTATCCCAGAGAACTTCCTGCTGAACCTCAGGAGGAGGGAGCCTGAACATGAGAGAGACCAAGTGGACATGCAGGTGGTACTCAACCTTCATGGGAGCCAAAGCCAGCACCACGGACTTGATTTCTTTGTGGTTCTGTACCAGAAATGGACCCAAACCCGCAGTTCACAATCACCTTCTTCCTCATTTCCTCCTCCTAGCCAGCACCTCTAGAGGGGCTGGGTGAAAAAGTGAAGAGATTAAGCAAAAAACAAAACAAAACAAAACAAAAAAACCCTCACAGACAACAGTTTGGTGATTACCAGAGGGAAAGGCGGGTGGGGGGGAGTAGAATAAGGTAAAGGAGAGATGTACGGTGATGGAAGGAGACTTGTGCTGGTGAGCACACAATACAATATACAGAGGATGTATTATAGAAGTGTACATCTGAAACCTACATAATTTTATTAACCAATGTCACTCAGATAAATCCAATAAAAAATTCATCAGGATTTCTCAATGTTTTGTCAAGATCATTTCCCAGAAAGCAAAATGTCCTATGACTCCTGACTTACCTGCTCCTTTTTTTTAGGGGTAGAGGGCCGTTGTAACAAACAGCACTTTGAGTTTTGCTGAAAATGAGGTCCTGGGGACAAAAGGGGGTCTTCCCTGCCTGGCTAACGGATGTGGCCAGGACTCACGACATCAAAGAGGCTGTAGGACTGTGACAGATATGCTTGCTTATGACATTTGCAGCCAAGGAGCAATGGAAAGTGGCCTCCACTGTTCCAAATGGGGAAAAAATTTCAAGCATTTTTTTCCATTCTGTTTCATAGGGTTTTTTTACATTTTTCATGATGACTTTAAAATCTTTTAGAAAACTGGAAAAAATATTCCTTGCTCTCATAAGAGGTGAGGAAAGAGTATGAATTGTGAATCTAAAACAGTATATTATTTTGGAAATGCCCATTGAGGCAGGCACACATTTTGACTCTCAGAGCTCCAGTGGAAATGGGGCCTGGCTCCAGTTCTCAGCTGTGTTGTGAATTCAGAGTAAAGGTGGAGAGGTAAATCATAAATAAACATTTAAAAAAGTCAAAATATCAGGCACAAATTTGTCAAGTCCCTGTCCCAAGTCCGTCTGTTCTGGTAGCTGGTGGGGAAATGGAGCCCTGACATCATTTCTGCCTTTCCCCTTGAAGTCTCTTAAGTCCTGAGTGTGAGTCTGAGTCTGACTTGCCCTTTAAAAACTTGGAAGCTGAGACTACCCCCACATGCTAGCAGTGTTTGGGGCTGTAGCAGATAACCCATGTTCACACACAATCTCTCTCATTTCTCTTTCTTGTTCAGAAACAGGGTTGTATTGCCATGTACCCATGCCCACCTGGCTGTAGACCTGTTTGACTCCTTTGCAGGTCACATGACAAGGAGGATGTGGACCGGAGGATGCTGGCCCCTGCTGGCCCCTGCTGGTCCCTTCCCACAACTGGACCAGGAACAGCTCTGCATCCCAGCCTGACAGACACAACAAATGAGTTGAGCAGAGCATCTTGCCTCCCCTCCCTGTCTCACCATCACAGAAGAGAGAAAGAAATAGGCTCACCTTCAAGCCATGGGATTGCAGGGTGTCTTGGCTGCAGCAGCCAAGGAAAATGGGCTGGTTTCACTGTCACTCACTACTCGATCTATTAGAACGACTAAGTAATAGTTTTCACAAAAGAAGTGTCAACTTAATACCAAGAATAAATTCTGTGATGACAAAAAAAGATACACATACAAATTTTTTAAATTAAGGCAAAAATTCAAAATGTTAATAGTCATTATTTTGGGTGGTGGAATTGTGAGACTTCTATATTTTTCCAAATTTTCTATGATAAACCTGTATTGTTTTTATAATAAGAAATACATGTTATAGCCCTGGCTAGGTAGCTCAGCTGGTTGGAGCATTGTTCCATACACCAAAAGACTGGGGGTTTAATTCCCAGTCAGGGCACATAATCTAGGTCATTCACGGAAGGCAACCAACCGATGTTTCTCTCTCTCTCTCCTTTCCTCTCTCTCTAAAATCAATAAACATATCTTCTGTTGAGGATTTGAAAAGAAGAGAGAAAAAATATATGTTATAAAACTTTTAAATATTATATGGCCAAAAGAAAGGAAAACAGAATATGCAACTTCCTAGAAAGAATCTTGTTTTAATAAAGCTTATTTGTGTCTTTAGACCAATATCGCAAGCATATTCTATGCCTGATATTTTGAAACAATGAGAGAATTTCTTGCCAACAAAAATGAACTGGGTAAAAATATTTTATAAATCTTCCCCACAAAAGTATTTTTCCCAAGAAAAATGTATGTATGGTGTCAAATAGGTATGAGGTTTATCAGAATGTTCAATCACTAAGTTATATAATGTTTAATCACTGGGGTGTACACTTGAAAATGATAAGAATATTATATGTCAACTGTAGTTCAGAAATAAAAAATGATTAAAAAAAGAAACTATCAACATATTGTTAGTGTACTTACATGCTTGGGAAGATTGACTCATATTGATCAGTATCAAGATAGAGTCTAGCCCTAGCCAGTGTGGCTCAGTTGGTTGGGGTGTCATCCCATAGCCAAAAATTTGCATGTTCGATTTCAGGTCAGAGCACATGGCTAGGTTGTGGGTAATATCCCTGGTCTGGGTGAGAATGATCCCCAGTCCAGGTGCATATGGCAGGCAACCAATTAATATTTCTCTCTCTCACTTCCTCTCTCTCTCTGAAAAGCAATGGAAAAAATGTCCTCAGGTGAGGATTAAAAAAGAAAGATATAGGCTAGCAAAGGAATTAGACTTTAAAGGGAAAAAACTCTTTAGGTATCCAAGTTAAAATAACAAGTAACATAAAACAAAGAAAATGTGATAATCATCAGGCTTTTTGATGGAAATACTTTTTCCTAGAAGAAAAATGAATACTATATTTATGGTGCCCAAAGGAAGAAAATGTAAGCCAAGGACTTTATATCCAGGCAAACTTACTGTCAAGTATAAATGCAGCAAATTGTCTTCAGCATGCAAGAATTAAGAGATTATTTTTCTCATGAGTTGTTTAGAATCTACTAGAGAAAGAGCTTTAATCAACTAAAATGCCTTGAAGAGACATCAACTTAAATACTGGCAATGAGCATTAAGTATGTATTTAAACGTACAGTGGAGACTAAATCAAATATATGAGAAAGACAGAAAGTATCAGATAGTTTTTGCTCTGGCAACATAGGTACAACTACAAAAATGGGGAAAGTATTCGCAAAAAAAATTTAATTATCTTGAATAACACTAATGGCAAAAGTGCTGGAATTGGCCCTGGCCAGTGTGGCTCAGCTGGTTGGAATGTCGTCCCATAACCAAGAGTGTGCGGGTTTGATTCCCAGTCTGGGTACATGCCTACATTGCAGTTGCATCCCTGGTCTGAGTGCGTGCAATGCCTAGTCTGGGTGAGTTATGAGAGGCAGCCAATCAAAGCTTCTTTGGGACTTAGATGTTTCTCTCTCTCCCATCCTCCTTAAAAACAATGGGGAAAATATGTCCTCTGGTGAGGATAAAAGACTTAAAATAACTAACTAAATAAAAAGTGTTGGAATTGTTATTTTGAAAATGTTTTGGGAAAAGTAATTAATAACTCCATGATATCTATTTCTATCATCTACATGCCCTTGAGAACCAGGACTCTTAGTTTAGAAACAAGTAGATAAAAATATGAGATGGACTAGATTAATTATCCCACAGTCCTGAATTTGAATTGGAAGGGTCAATGTGAATTTATGAGGGTTTTAAAAAAAATATTTAAATATTCTAGTTTTACCTGCTGAGGAAGCCTAGAAATGATGACCTACTCAGTAGGTCAGAATGAGTGAGATTAGTTTCAGTTTCCAGATGTGATCTTGGAGAAACGGCTGGCCCCAGGCATGGGGCAGGAAATACACATGATAAGCCTAGAAAACCGTATTGTACAGTGAGAAAGCTATAAAGACTGCTAGGATTGGTCAAAGCATGTAGGAATTAACAAGCTACAAGACGCCTACTGACCAAAGACAGACCGATGTAAGCGTCAATAAGCATAATAGCTGTAATGGGTTAAAACACTTCAAATATTATATGCTCCCTGAGTTCATAAATTGTACCACCCCATCTGCCCCCCAAATACCCTATCCCTAGTCGGTTGCATCTGGAGGTTGCTAGAGAACTGACTCTGTTTTGAAAACTAGTAAATAAAGGGAATGTTTACTATCTTATCTTTCCTTTAAAAATTCTACCACTGGGTATTCAAATAATAGGTAAGAAAACATTTTTATTTATAAAAGTATTCTAGCTAATAAATCGAAATGATAAATACAACTATACCACGCTGTAATCTTTACAGAAGTAAAGGATCTTGTGCTGTTAACAGAAGAAAAAGAGAGACAGCTAGACATTAATTGCTTTTCAGTGAAGAACAGAGCACCACTTCTGATGAAGTTTCTAAAAATAAAAAAGCTAGGAGACACCTAGGAATTAAAATAGACTTGAGAGACATATTTTGAAATAAAAGCAAGCAGGCAAAACTCCATGTAGTGTATAGTGAATGATAGCACTTGGGTGGCATCACTTGGGTGATTAAAATTATGAAGAAAAGTAAGTAAGTGGTCATTATGGATATCAGAGCATGGTTATTCAGAGCGAGAGGGTTGGGATTATTGGAAAAATGTGGCTGCCATCTTCTGTTTCTTGTCCTAGATTGTGGTTACAACGGTGTTTGCCTTACAGAGCAGGGTGGGAGGAAGAACAGGGCTGGAGCCAGAAACCTGCCAAGAGCATCACAATGTAAGGGAAGAGTGGAAGAAGAAAAGCAAACAAGATCTAGAAGGAAGCCAGAAAAAAAAAAAGTGGTCTAGAACCCAAAGAAAAGAAGGAAGAACTGAAAATGGAGAGACCATGTGAAATAAGGATGGTTCTCACGAAAGTCGTCGACAAGCTGCTTTGCACTTCTTGGTAGCATCGCACAGGGTTGGCACCAACACTGGGGACGCTCTCCTTCTGTGACTTATGTCACGCTCTTGTTCTCACTCTCACCTTCCACCTGGGTCCTCACTGGCACATTTTCTTTTCAAATACCATAAATATTGGAATTCTTCCAGTGTTTTGGCAAATTTTTTTCTCTTTAGCTATTCTCCTGTGCCAATTTCTAATACCCTCCGCAATCTGACTTATCACATCCAAGGTAGTAAATCTGTGTCTCTAGTTCTGGACTTTCTCATTGGCTCCCAACAGTTTTCTGAACATTTCCACGTGGACTCCTGTTGGCAGTTTGTGTATGTCTGAAACCAAATGTGTCGGCTCCCAGCCATCATTTTCCCCTCAACTGCCTTCATTCTGTATACACTGCAGCCATGTTTTCTTCCATACA
>PVJI01005327.1:39899-98126 GCA_004026765.1 Micronycteris hirsuta | reverse complement strand
AAAATCCAAAATGATGGAAGACTCCCAAACTCTTTTTATGATGCCAGCATCATCCTAATCCCAAAACCAGAAAAAGACACAACAAAGAAAGAAAACTTCAGGCCAATATCACTGATGAACATTGATGCTAAAATCCTCAACAAAATATTAGCAAACCGCATCCAGCAATACATCAAAAAGATCATTCACCATGACCAAGTGGGTTTCATCCCAGGGATGCAAGGATGGTACAACATTCACAAAACAATAAACGTAATACATCACATAAACCAAAGCAAAGACAAAAATCACATGATCATATCAATAGATGCAGAAAAAGTATTCGATAAGGTGCAGCATCCATTTATGATAAAGACACTTAGCAAAGTGGGAATAGAGGGAGCATTTCTCAACATAATAAAGGCCATATATGAGAAACCTGCAGCCAACATTATACTCAATGGACGAAAACTAAAATCTTTCCCACTAAGATCAGGAACAAGACAAAGTTGCCCACTATCACCACTTCTATTCAACATAGTTCTGGAAGTTTTGGCCACAGAAATCAGACAAGAAAAGGAAATAAAAGGCATCCAAATTGGAAAGGAGGAAACAAAACTGTCGTTTGCAGATGACATGATAGTATACTTGGAAAATCCTATAGACTCCACCAAAAAGCTACTCGATCTAATAATTGAATTTGGCAAGACAGCAGGATATAAAGTCAATATCCAGAAATCAAAGGCATTTTTGTATACCAACAGTGAAACAGCAGAAACAGAAATCAGGAAAAAAATCCCATTTGATATAGCAACAAAAAAAATAAAATACCTGGGAATAAACCTAACCAAGGAGGTAAAAGACCTGTACTAAGAAAACTACACAACACTGAAGAGAGAAATCATGGAAGACACAAACAAATGGAAACATATACCATGCTCATGGATTAGAAGAATCAACATCATCAAAATGTCCATACTCCCCAAAGCAATTTATAGAGTCAATGCAATCCCTATCGAAGTACCAATGGCATATTTCACGGATATAGAACAAACACTTCAAAAATTTATATGGAACCATAAACGACCCCGAATATCAGCTGCAATTTTGAGAAAGAAGAGCAAAGCAGGAGGGATCACAATTCCTGATATCAAGCTATATTACAAGGCCACTGTAATCAAAACAGTTGGTATTGGCATAAAAACAGACAGATAGACCAATGGAACAGAATAGAGAGCCCAGAAATAAACCCAAGTCTCTACGGGCAATTAATCTTCGACAAAGGGGGCAGAAGCATAAAATGGAATAAAAATAGCCTCTTCAACAAATGGTGTTGGGAAATCTGGATGGCTACCTGCAAAAAAATGAAACTCGAGCGCCAACTTACACCATACACAAAAATAAATTCAAGGTGGACAAAAGACTTAAATATAAGTCGTGACACCATAAAAGTTCTAGAGGAAAACATTGGTAGTAAAATCTCAGACATTCCATGCAGCAACATCTTCAATGATATGTCCCCTAGAGCTAGGGACATAAAGGAAAGAATAAACAAATGGGACCTGATCAAAGTAAAGAGCTTCTGTGGGGCTAAAGAAAATAGTATTAAAATAAAAAGAGAACCAACCGTATGGGAAAACATATTTGCCAATGATACCTCTGACAAGGGTCTGATCTCCAAAATATATAAAGAACTCATACAACTCCACTCCAGGAAGACAAAAAACCCAATTAAAAAATGGGTAAAAGACATGAACAGACACTTCTCGAAAAAGGACATACAGAGGGCCCAGAGTCATATGAAAAGATGCTCAACATCATTAGCCATCAGAGAGATGCAAATTAAAACCACAATGAGATATCACCTCACACCAGTCAGAATGGCCATCATCAACAAAGCAACGGATAAGTGTTGGAGGGGATGTGGAGAAAAGGGAACCCTACTGCACTGTTGGTGGGAGTGCAGACTGGTGCAGCCACTGTGGAAAACAGTATGGAACTTCCTCAGAAAAATGAAAATGGAACTGCCTTTCGACCCAGCAATTCCACTACTAGGATTATACCCTAAGAATCCTTAAAAACCAATTCAAAAGAACCTATGCACTCCAATGTTCATAGCAGCACAATTCACAATAGCCAAGTGCTGGAAACAACCTAAGTGCCCATCTACAAATGAATGGATCAAGAAACTATGGTACATCTACACAGTGGAATTCTACGCAGCAGAAAGGAAGAAGGAGCTTATACCCTTTGCAACGGCATGGATGGAACTGGAGAGCATTATGCTAAGTGAAGTAAGCCAGGCGGTGAGGGACAGATACCATATGATCTCACTCTTAACTGGATCATAATCAACAAAAGCAGAAAGCAAGCAAAACATAACCAGAGACATTGAAATTAAGAACAGTCTAACAATAGACAGGGGAGAGGGGAGAGGGGACAATGGGGAGAAGGGTTTTCAGGAATCACTGTAGAGGACACATGGACAGAACTAAGGGGGAGGAGGGAGGCTGAGGGGGGAGGTGGAACTGGAGGGGAAGGGAGGAGGGGAGGGGAGACATTGCAAATAACTGTAATCGAACAACAATAAAGTAATTACTTAAAAAAAAATCTTTGATCCGTGAGCATAGCGTGGAAGCCGGCCCTTCACCCCTTTCTGCTGTTGTGTCAGAGAAAGACAGAACAAAGTGATCCCAAGTCAAAAGAGATCCCTGTTGAAGTCAGTGTTTTGTTTTGCTTTTTATTTTTTTTCAAGGAAATGTTTGCCTTATAAAACTAAACAAGCAGATAAGTCACAGGCCATGGGTCCCAGACCCTCCACCTCAGTTCTGGTTGATCAGAACCTCTGCCGGAACTCTCAGCTCAATCCTCATGACACCCACATTGTATTTCTCTTTAGCTCTCTGAGGCCAAGCCTCCTGATGTCCCAAGACTCTATATCTGCCCATACTTGGCATCCTCATTTGCAACTTAGGCGGTTGAAACAGACTGAGCTAAGAACAATTTACACTGCAACTTGAAAAGAGAAAATGCCTCTGTCATTGGCAATATAAAGCCTTACTCTAGATGCAACCTTCTTCCCAAGAAGGTTCTCACCGTAAGGGCAGGGAGTCTGTCCCCTCCTGCCACCCTCGGTGAGCAGCAGTCTCTCTCTCTCAACTTACTCCAAGCGAGAGGTGGCCAGTGCAGGACAAGGCAGCTCCTTCCACCCACCCCTTCTTATTATCCAGGCTTTACCTCTTCCCGCACGTTCTAGAGGGCAGCTCCGTCCATGATGCATAACCGGTCAACTGCCTTACCTGCTCCTTTGAGCCTCAACTTGCCCTGGCCCCGTGGCATTGATAGGTAGTGATGGCACTATCTAGCAAGTAGCCTTCATCCCAAAAGCTGACTTGGAGACTGGCCTGCATATAAGCCTAGGAGTGGCTGAGACCTTGCCAGGCAGCCCTCTGTCCAGACCCACTGACGCCCCGCCTGTTCTAGGCACAGGAGAACTCCAGGTCACAAAAAGGTGACAGAGCCTGGTTCCAGCTGGTTTTTACAGACCTCTTTAAACCCTGAGGTCCCTTTATCTGGAGTGTGTAGAGAAAGGGAGAGGCAAAGGAATGTTTACTGCATCCCACTGTGTTGGCTGGGGCTCCAGCCCCGATCCAGGTTTCCAGCTAACTACTCTGCGCAGGTAAAATCCAGTTCCTGGCCCAGCGCTCCCCGTGCCTGGGAGAACTGTGGCGTTCTTGGCTGCCAGCACAATTACATTTGTCAAGCTAATGCACTGTATTGTGTCGGTCATGCGGCTGCTGTTGTCAAGGTTCCAGCATTTTCTGCAATGAGGACTTTATCGATGCGTGTGGCTAGGGCTCCTGGGCAATGAGGATGGTCTGTGTGCACCACGGGCTAACAATAGCAGAGCAGCTCAAAGAGCAAGGCAGGGAGTCGCCTCTGGGAGTGAAGGTGAGGTCCCTCTTTCTTCCCATGACTCTCTCTCTCCCCCAGCTCCTCCTCTTCAACCCTGCTCCCCCAACTGGGGCCCAGACCTTGCCTGGTACCCTTGGGATTCTGAGTGTTTGGTTTCCTGCTGAGCATAAGCATAAAACTGTCCACATCCCTGTGATTCATTTATTGTCTTTGTTACACCTGAATGGACGGGGGTGGCTCTTGCTCCTGGCCTTAGAGGGGCCTGGCTCTCCTCGGACTAAGTGAAATTGGAGCTTTCCTTGTGCAGCAAACACTGGCTCAGCCCCTCAGAGGCCGGGCACTGCACTAGGCACCAGTTCCATGCATCCTCTGGGGACAAGGACGAAGTAACCATCCCCTCCTTCCTCCAACCCCCAGGCAGCCTGGCTCCTAGCTCTGCTCTCAGCTGGGAAGGCTGGTAGCTGCTGCCACATGGTCCATATGTGACATTTTGTTCCTGATACAGAATAATTACTTAATTATTAGAGGAGGAAGAGGTGCTCCTTTGCCAGCTGGGTCAGGAGCCCCTTGCTCATTTGATGGAGGGAGGCTGGGCGATCCACAAGGTCCTCTTGAGGGCCAGGAAACACCTGGAAGGGACTGTTCCAAAACAAAATGAAACAAAACAACAACAACACAACAAACGGCAGCCTGGACACTACAAAGTCTGTTCCCTGCCTCTCTGAGTGACCTTGGAGGAGTCATTTCCCTTTTCTGGACCTCAGTTTCCTCATCTGGCATTGGAGGGAGTGTCAGTCCCTATTGCGATTAGTATGAGCAGACCTGGGACTGATCTGCCACCTGAAGGCCAGGATGGTCACCTTTCTCCGAAGGGAATCAAAACCAGTTAAGAGTGCACCTGCCGGCAGGTGGAAACCCAGCATCTGTCTCCTTATAGGCTCTGGTTCTCATTTACCTAAGCATTCCAGGATGGGAGTGGGGCAGGTTCCTCAGTCCATTTCCCACCTCCCTGGTTCCTCTTCCTCTGTTGCTTCTACTTTCTTTTCCAGCTTCCCGCACTGCCCTCCCAGGCAGTGGGGCCATCTGTCTTCTTCTCCAGGCGTCTCATAAGCTGGAGGCTGATCACTTCCTTCTTCCCCCTTTAATGTCCAATGGGGCTTGGTAGCCTCCCACGGGGTCCTGACCATCAAGACATAAGAAACTTATTTGTGTGTGGAATCCCTCACAGCCTTGCCTGGGATTCAGAGACACTGCCTCTATCTCTCCTAGAGCAGGAAGGAAAGTGAAAAAGCAAGCCCCCACCAGCCCACATTGCCTCTCCAGTGGGTCAAGTCCCTATGATGCGATCTCTGTAGCTCATAGTCCGGACTCTCTAACAGTGCTTCGGTGAAGGAGGTGCCCCTGAGGTGAGCAGAAGAGAGCGGGTGATGGACACGTGGTGGCAGAGTTCAGAAAGTCAGATCAGGCGATGGCCTCGCTGTGACGGACGTGGTCAGCATCTTAGTTTGGGCGGTGGTGAGAGAGTAGACTGGGTGCTGCTATATAAATGACAGAAAGCCATTCCTTTTGGTTCTGAAGGCTGGAAAGTCCAAGGTCAGGGTGCCGGTGTGGTCGAGTTCTGGTGAGGGCCCTCTTCTGGGTTGCAGGCAGCCCGCTTCTCACTGTGTCCTCACAGGGCGGAAAGAGGGCGTGAGCTGTCCGGGGTCACTGTTACCAGGGCACTGATCTCACTCTGGAGAGCCCCAACCTCATCACTAATTAGGCAGGGCTGATTTAGCCTGATGTTCCCCCAATCCTTCCCTCTGCCCCAGCCCCCACAAATAAGATTCAAGACACATGTGTAATGGCCAGTGGGCCAATACTCACCTTCTGAGTGGGGGCCGCTCACTGTTAGAGGGACGGAAAGGGATGAGCCTGAGAGATGAGACGGTGACACTTCCAACCCCCTAGAGCCTGGCTGACGCCACTATGTTAATTTTAAAATTGTCAATTTTAGTATAATTGGGCTGTGGTCATGACTTACCTCCAATCTGAGCTTTATACTTTTTAAAGTGTGTCTCTATCACCAGCCTCTGCCTGTTGACGCAGTGGGTAGTTAGGCCAGGGTGGTTATTCTCACTCCCCAGATTCGACACTTCTTACCCAAGGGCTCACAGGCAGCGGCAGGACTAGAACCCAGGCCTCCCGACTCCCAGCTGGAAGCTTTCTTCCTTGGCTGTGACATACCCATGGGGTCCAGGGATTGTTGCTGTCACCTGAGCTGTTGAAATACCACTTCTGTCCTTTGTGAACAGGGAGATGCAGTTGCCAGGAGAGGGACTTTTACTTTTTCCCCTGCCCTGCAAATGATTTCTTTATGCCTCTGAGCATAGCCCCTGTGAATGACTAGCCTCCATGGGAATAGTAGGAGGGCGCTAGGCACACATTTGCTGGATAATGGGCCAGGCAATGGTGAGAAGCAGGGCTGGTGAAAGCAAGTCCAGGGCTCCATTCAAATGAAAGAGACTAAATGCCAGACTGGAATCCAACAAGATCTGTGAAACTCTCACATCTGGCTGACATCTCTCAAAAGGAGGAAAGAAGCAAGTGCAGTGCATTATACCTTTGTTTTTAATCCTCACCCAAGGACATACTCATTGAGTTTAGAGAGAGGGAAAGGGAGGGAGAGAGAGAGGAAAAGAAACATTTATGTGAGGGAGAAACATTGATCAGTTGCCTCTTATAGGTGCCCAGACCGGGGATGAACCCTCAACCTAGGCATGTGCCCTGACTGGGAATCGAACCTTGGCCCTTTTAGTTTATGGAGCGATGCTCCAACCAAGTGAACTACACTGGCCAGGGCCAGTGTATTACAAATTTAAATTTGTGAACAATGGTCTGGAGCATGGTACTTATCAGAATGCATTGTTCTGCCCCAAGATTATTATTTATTATTGAGTAGGTTAGGATTTAGGCCCTGGGTCTGTAGTGATGTAGACAGTGAAAGAGTCCCTGTCCTTACTGGAGTCCCTTCCAAGTCAAACACGGAGACAAGCAATTAAAGCTGAGACAAAAAGGGAGGGAAGTGACATGAGATGGCAGGACGGGAGGCACAGCTGACAGATAAGCTAGTCTGGTGAGGGAAAGGACCATCAAGGAAGGCTTCCTGGATGAAGGGGCATTTAAAATCATATCTAAAGGATATGTAAGAATTAGCCAGGGGAAGAGGAGAGGGAACAGCATGTGTGGAGGTCCAGAGGCAAGGGAGAACATGACGTTTGCAGTGACTGAGAGACGTGTTGTGTGGCTAGTGAGTAGAGTCTAGGAAACCCTGAGATCAGAGGTTGCAGAAGTTTAGAAGGGATATTAGTTCCCAAGATGAATTAAGGGAGCAAAGTAAATTCTTCTCCAAAGAACTGGGAAAACTAAAACAAAAGTTGGCACTCGAGTGTGAGAGGGGGTGGGGTCTACAACAGGAAGCCCCCAGAGGTGATGACAGAGAATGCACTGGTGTTGGAACCAAGGCTGGATTAGGACCTGGCTCTACCCCTTCTTGTGTATGATCTAGAGGAAGTCACTTCAACTCTGCAAAGTGGGAGGAAACAGGTGCCTACCCTTCACAGTGCTGTTGTTTCACGTGAAGGAATAGTCACCCCTACCTTTCAGTGTTGTGAAACTTAAGTCAAACGTTGTTGCGTGTGTGACCATGTCCAGCCACACAGTAGGCCCTCCGTAAGTGCCAGCTGAGTTGGACTATGTGCCTAAAAAAAGGTGGGGGCTTGGTCCCTGGAGCAGGAAAAGAGCCCAGTTGTAGCGAGGGAAATGTGAGGTCAGCGAGAGCCATGCTGTGGATGCAAATAGGCTCCACCCAAGTGCCAGCTCCAGATGGTTGGCAGAGGCTCTGGGGCTGCTGTTTGCAAAGGCTCTGGTTTTCCTGTTCACCAGGAAAGTAAGGGTGAAGACTGATTATCAATGTCTGCTGTGCGTACAAGGTGGGTCAATAGTAGTACTTTTGACACACATTTGCCATCTCTGGTCTGCAAGCAAGATAACTTAATGCTGTGTCCTTTAGCTACAAAGCTGGGATCTTTAGCGTCTCTGCCATGGGCTCACCTTGCAGGTAGGGAGTAAGTGGTCCCATGTAAGGACTCCAAAGTTTGGCAGGAAAGGTCAGGTCTAAACACAGAGCTCCTCGAGGGTCAGCGGCTATATGCTTTCCCATGAGAGCTTATTAAATCTGGGCTCACAGGGAGGAATCTCCAAGTCCAGGGAGGGCACAGGGGCCCATGGGCACCATCCAATGGGAGAGAAATAAAAGGTGTGAGCTCTGCTTTTGAGAAGTTTAGCCCCTGGCTGGGATCTTTGTCCTTCAGAACACAGTCCAAACAAAGCAAGCCCTACCTTATTTAGCCAATGAAGTCATGACTTTCCTGATTTGGATTTTGAAAGAAGCCAACATCTTCTGTGATTCCAGGTTTCCTTCCTTAAAAAAGAGAATGAGAAGTTTCCCCTTGAATCCACAAAGGTCAAACGTAGGAGATGTCTGAACTCAGAGGAGCTGAAGTGCTGGCGTGCACAAACTCCCTTGCACACCTGTGATCTGGAGGTCTGACACCCAGGCTCAAGCCTGGGCAGGTGCAGCCTCTACAGCCCATGCTGTTCCCGTGGCAACCAGCACCCATACTTCACACGCAGGGCCCCAGACTGCCCTGTCTCCCCAGCGCTGCACTGCCGTGAGCAGGGAGCTCCAATGAGGCTGCCGGAATTTCTCTGTGCTATTTCAGTACTGTCGGGAGGCCTGGGAAGTCTTTGTTCTCCCTGGCTGGTTATGTAATTTTCAAGAAAAAAAGGCAGAGCAAAGACTGAACTGAAGGCTCCCAGAGTTTGCTTTTGGGGGAGGGGTTAACACCCCCTCTCCGGGGCCTGGTATTCCTTCTGCTCACATTTTCTTCCTGCTGTTCAGTACCTCTCCTCTCTTCCCCTCACGGTGAGATCAAAGCAACAGGGTTCCTCCTGTTTCTTACCCTGAAGGATCCCACCGGCATGTTCTGGAGGAAATGGAGAAGGAAAACAAGCCAGGGTGGCTGGTATTGCTGCCTGGCGGGGATGTTAAGACATTGGCACATCCTAGGGGAGGACGCTCGCTGGGGCCTTGGGGATCAGTGCCTGTCAGTGGCTCCCTGCTTGAGACATTTGTTTGAGACTAAGCAGTGCTTTTGGCTCAGGTGCATTGCTATCCTCCCGGCTGGTGTGTGAAGGGTTACCCGGGACCTCCGCTGGGAGAGGCGCTGGGCATGAGAGGCACGGGGCACAGGCGGTGCCAACTGAGCACACGAGGAGCAGCCATCTGCCTGTGCACCTGGGTTTTCACAAAAAGAAAGGGCTTCCAGGCACAAGCAGGTTACTTTGCATGACCTCCAGCCGGCTCCCCTCCTGGTTGGAGGGGGTGGTACTTCCTTTCAAAAGCTAGAAGACCAGGAAGGGCTGTTATTCCTGAGTATCAATACTAAAAATCAGACCTAACACAATGATAATGGCCAGTTCCTTACTTGGTGAGGAAACACCTTCCAGGCACTATGTTTTGGGGGGGGGTCTGCATGACATCCTTTCTGGAGCCCCCTCCAACCTCCACCCACCTTGGGAGAGTCAAAAGCTTTCTGTTGTAGACTGCAGGGACACATTGCAATGTCTCCTCTGTCTGGGTCACACTTCGTCATGACTGAAATCTTACTGCAGACACAGCCATTCTTGTGGGCTAGACCCTGAGCCTGCATCCATGAGAAAAAAGAGAGGTAAGGCACCTCCCCTTCCGGAGGTGTTGTCTGACTGTGGAATCTGATGAGATCCAAGCCAGGTAGGACCCAAGACCCCAGCCCAACGACTTTCCAGGGTCTCAGTCCTAATTTGCCACTTTGCCATTTTGGAGCCATCAAAAACTACAGGTCTCTGAGCCCTTCCTCCCCATTAGTTATCTACTGCTGTGTAGCAGACACCCCCAATTCAATGGCTTAAACAGCCTTCACTGTCACATAGTTTCCATGGGTCAGGAATCCGGGCACAGCTTCACCAAATGCCTATGACTGATGTAAGGTCTCTTGTGAGACTTCAGTTGGGCTGTAGCCAGGGTTCTAGTCCTCTCAAGGCCCAAGATCTGCTTCCAAGGTCACCCATGTGGTGGCTGTGAGCCTCAGATGAGCCACTTCCAAGAGCTCCCACGAGTCTTCCCATGGGGCTGCCTTGGGACAAGGCCACCAGCTTCCCTGAGAGGGATCACCCAAGATGGAAGCCACGGTCCTGTAATAACCCCATTTCAGAAGTAACACCCCATTACTTCCGCATATCCTGTTCCTTAGAAGTGAGTCACAAAGTCCAGCATTCCTTAAGGGGAAGAGCCCACATGTGTCCGGAGCCAGGACGGAGATCACTGGTGGGCATTTTAGAAGCTGCCTTCCCCGCCCTGTGGGAGCTTCCCTGACTGGCTGGCCTTGTCCTCACTCTGCTCCACCTGCAGCAGGTATGGTGCCGCAGCTCCTGAATATTCCTGCTTCTGTAGTTGTGATTGGTGTGGTTCTTCTCTCCCTGTAGGAACATAAGCTCCTAGAGGTAAGGAGTCACGTACCCTACATCTCTTTACTTCTCCTTTAGACCACCCATGTAACCCTTGCTAGTTTCTATCATTAGATAATTCAGCCTCAAGTTAAAAAAAAAAAAAAAAACCCGTATGACACAGTAAAAATGTCTTAACAGTTGGGCTTGATGATCTCACTTAACAAGAGAGTTGGAGGTAGGCATTTCCAGGCTCCACTCCGCTACTCAACAGTGTCAACAAGGCCCCAGGCTCACCTGCTGACTGCAGTGTGCTGGCCTTTGTCCCCCAGGTTGTCCCTGCTTGGTCTCAAGGTCGTGCTGTAGCACCAACACCACCTCCTCCCACAAAGACAGGGAGTAGAGGAGGAAAACTTTCCCCTAAGCCTCCCAGGGCCCAGTCCCTTCAGACTTACTGTTCAGAACTGGATCAAGGGACCGCCCCTATGCCAACCTCTGCCAACCAGGAATCCAATTACCGTGATTGGCTTCAGCTCACAGCCTCGACAGAGATGGGTGTGGAAGACAGCATTGGCCTCTAGGATTTTGGAAACGTGTGAGGCTGGCACAGCAACCAGGAAGTGTTGTCACCATTTAGCAGGTCAGGACCGGGCTGCTTAAGCTTTCAACAAGCGTGCCCTAGGCGGCTCCACAAAACCAATTACTCTTCTGCTCGGAGGTCAGTATTGTCTTCGCTGGAAGCTGCTGACTTAGATCAGTCGTTCTCAACCACGGATGATGCAGCGCTTCCTCCGCCGGTGGCGGTTTTCAGTTTGGAGACGTTTTGGTGGTTACAACTAGGGGTTGCTGCTGGCATCTAATAGGTGGAGGCCAGGGAGGCTGCTGAATGTTCTACGGTGCCTGTTCTAGCCCCGCAGCTGAGAATGATCTTGCTCAAACTGTCGATCGTGCTGAGGCAGAAAAACCCTGGTTCGGACCCGTCAGAGTCATCCCTGAGTTGGGCTCAGCTGCTCAAGGGCTGACCCAGACCTGGTCTTTGTTTGTTCGGAGGAAGTGGGAGTGGTTCCTGGACTGGTGGCTAGTGTCAGCCTTAGGCCTCCGTGCATCAGCCAGCTGGGCAAATGCTCGGCTCAGCTCACGTCCAGAGCGGCCGGTCCCTGCAGCCACAGCCCCCTGTGTACCTGAGGTTGACAGCTGGAGAAGTCAAGAAATGCGGAGAAGGCAAGGTTATGGGGGGTTGAACTTGGTGTTATCTACTTTATTTTTTCTCAACTCTTACTCTTATTTCAATGTCCTATTTCTCAGTTTCTTTCCATAAAGTGAGCTTAGCAACCTGGCCTCCACCCTGGAGCTGAATACATGCTGAAAGCTGGCCACTTCTCGCTTTAATTTGAGAAATACGACAAGGTGTGCCTACCCTGAATGTCCTTTGCTAGTCCTGGGAAGTCACACTGGGCCTAGATGGCTCGTGGTGAGAGTCACTCCCGTGGGCTCAGATCATGTGTGAGGCTGATGAGAAGTGTGGGCTTCGGCGTCAGACACACCTGAGTTTGCATCCCAGCCAGTGGTGGGACTTCGGGCAAGTCGCTTCCCATGGAAGCCTTCACAGGAGAATGATAACAACTCATAGGGTTGGCCCATGGTAAACCCTCGGCTAGTGCACGTACCCCATCTCCAGTGTGTCGTCCTCGCCACCTCTCCAGAGAGCCTCTGTCGAAGCCCAAGTGAGGTTCAGGGCTGAGAAGCATCATCAGTGCCATCAAACTGAAGAACTAGAAGGTTGCCTGTGGAGCGAGCTGGGCCCTGAGCACAGGAAACCTTCACTAAGTCTGGGGTCCCAAGCTCAGGGTACCTCCCTGGGACAGTGCCACCGTGAGGGGCAATAGGAGGACTGAGGCCAGGAGGGAGGAATGGACGCAGTAAGACTGGAAAGGGGCCCGGGTTACAATACACTGCAGCGTCTACTTGGGAATAAACTGGAGGAAGTTCCTACACAGTCTAGAACGGGGGTTGGCAAACGGCAGTCCCTGGGCCAAATCCGGCCCTCTGCCTCGTTTTGTAAATAAAGTTTTATTAAAATGCAGCCATGCCCTTCACTTGGAGGTTGTCTGTGGCTGCTTTTGTGCTACAAAAGCAGGGTTGAGTGGTTGGGTGGAGTAATCGAAAAAGAGACTGTATATCCTGGAAAGCCTGAGCTATTTTATCCCCTGGTCCTTTATAGAAAAAAATTGCTGCTCTCTGGTCTAGAGGGCTTTGTTCACACGGACTGTAGTGACTGGGATCACAGACCTTAGAGTCAGACCGGCGTGGCTGCGAGGTAAAGGGTGTCATCTAGAATTGTGCAGTGCACAGCCTATCCCACTGTAAACAGTTACCCGCCCTGCCTGAGGAGGCTTTCCTGCAAGTTTTGGGGTGCTCTGAAGAGGAAAGAAAGCAGCATCTTGGAAATGTCAGCCCCTCACCGGAGGCCATAGTTCCTGCTGGGAGTCAACAGCATGACGTTCGGGGGGGATCTGAGCAGGCAAGGCAGAGGAGGTGAGTCTAAATTTAGACTTCCCAGAGCTGCTTTGTAAACCAGAGCCCCAGGAAGCCCAGAACAGGACGGTTGGCACACACCGTCTCGTCTCTGGTTTGCCTCCATGCGTTCAAAGGTTGGATGCATGTGAGGATAATTAATTGGCCTCAAATAAGATATCTCGGGAGAGTCAGGGAGAAATCAGTGGAGAGATGAAGGTCCATTGTTAGGAGTCCTGGGGTAGATATTTCTTCTCCTGTGTTTGCTTACTACATTCGCCGTGAAATCGTGGGAGTCTGGGGTACCCTGGAAAGAATTACATACCTTCTTCTTGCTGGGTGTTACTGGAGCACAGCTGAACCCATGACCTTCCTTTCTCTCAAAGTGAATGCCAGGTCCCTGGTTTGAAGTCACATTTGTGGTTCAGAGCAGCTCTGAGCCACCAGCTCCAAATGAAGACTGGTTGTGCCTCCCCCTGAAGCTGCATCCTGCCAAGAGTTGCCACACTCAATCCTTTGCCCAGGTGGGCACATCAGGTGCCAGGCCTACCCCTCTCCAGGGCCGATGGGCCCATAGCTCTTGGTATATCACACAAGCAATGAACCACTAATCTGAGACTTCTTAGGTAATAGGTGTTTTGTAATCAGTCCATCTGTGGAAAAAAACCAAAGCTTTGACAGTAGAAATTGTAGAGACATTATAGAGAGAAACTTAGAGAATAAAGAGATTTGATTAGAGATGCCACACAGCAAACTCAAATGGGAACAGAGGTATGGTCAGACACGGGCTGCCTGGTTAGTGCTGACACTCAGCGAGGCAGCATCAAAGCAGATGACGTGAAGTGGGCTGAAGTTCAGGGATATTGGCTCGTCAGAGGGGTCGGGGCTTGTTGTGGGAAGAGCCTGCTGAACACATTGCCCTGGAGCAGCACACGCAGCACGGCCAGGCTGACTGCCTAGGGATATGGGCGTCATGATGGTGGAGACGTCACCAAGGGTCCTCGGGGATCCCAATCCACAGTTGTTTTCTATACGTTGAGCCCTAGATTTAAGCTTAAAGCCTCATTGAGAGGTGGACATGTATGAAATTTAAATAACAGCCCAAATGATACACACACGAACACGTTCAGAGTTTGGCGAGGGGAGACTTTTCCCTGAGGACCGGGATGCGGGCATCACCAAGGAAGTGAGACCTCATCTGGATTCTGAATGACGGGCAGGATTTCAACAAGTGGGGAGCAAGCAGGAGAACACTGCAGGACCCGGGAAGGTGCAAGCAGAGAAGAAAAGCAGGGATTGACAGTATATTTGGAGGCCCGCGAGGAAGGTGGAGAAGCTGTGCCAGGTGGTGCCTGCCCACGGAAGGTGACAGCGTGTTGGGAAGACCACACACACGCACTCACTCAGCCACTGCACATGCAGGGGAGACAGTCCCTCCGTCCTGTGAGAGGGAAAGGAAAGAGTTTTTAAAAATAAATAAAGCACCTCTTAATTATTCACAGATTATCTGCATTGCAGTTGATCTCAAACAAACCCTGCTTTCAGCCAGCTGGTGATGTCATCTCCTCGCTGCTTAGGTGCCTGTTCCCGTCTCTGTTTACAACCCTGTGAGTGCTGGAAAGGGAAGAAGGCTTAAGTCTCTCCTCAGAAAGCAAAACAGATCATTGCCTCTGGTGGCTGTGCCCTTGAGAACCAGACCGGGCCTGTGGGTAGAAAGTGACAGAAGCTCCAAGTTACTTTCTGTTACCTGACTTGGGCAGCAAGAGCCAGAGGAGGGACAGAACGGGGCCCAGGGACGCCTCTGTTGTTCCCTTGCATTTGATATCCAGGTGGACTTCACTCACACAGATGTCAGACTGTTGCTCACTGGGTGGTCCCAGCACTGACTCCCATTGGCCAGGAATCCCCAAACAGAGCGAATGGTATTCATTTATCACTTCATCAAGTGTTTATGGACCCTGTCTGTGCTAGGGGCACTGAGCTGGTATTCGCTGAGCCTCGGTGCCGTCACGTGCAAGGTGAGAACTTTGTCTCTCAGCGGAGGTGCTGGCATTTGGGGTGGGTACCGGCTTTTCACTGACGGAGGAGCTTGGCAGGATGGCAAGCCAATCTGGCCCTGCTCATCAAAGGCCAATAGTGACCCCTTCTCAAATGAGCCGAGGAGGGCAGGACCATCCCCAGTTAAGGACCATTGGACCTGCTTGCTACCATTGATCCCCAGTCTGAAATTCTGCCAGTCTATGATTATTTTGCTGCTGGGCCCAATACAAACATACAAAGTGAAATTGCTGACGATTTGATGAAAAACCAGAAGAGTAGGTGCATCTTATTTAAGTGAAAGGGAATTTCCAACAGTAGCAACAATAGGTAACATCTGTTGAGCAAGTGCTATGTTCCAGACGCTTGGCAAATTCCTTTCATTGGAAGTTTTTAGAGGGGATCTGATTACTTACTACTTCATGCCATCTGTGTCCTCGCATTTGCCTTCTTAATTTCAGAATATTGACTGTTGTCTTGCTCCATTTATCATTTGCAGAGATGTGCAGAGTACAGATATGGAAGTATTCCCTGCAGGGGACCCTACAGTGTGATGGGAATAAAGAAGGAGCCCTAGCTAGATTCACTCCTTTGTTCTGGATGCAGTGTTTGTTCTTTGTGTGCGCGTGTGGACTTAATAAACTTATGAAACCTGCCACTTCCTTAGAAGCTATGATATTATTGCCTTTACCTCAGAGGTCTGAATTTACAGTGCTGGTTTTGCAGGTTTTCCCAACTTGGGTCCTGTGCCTGTAATTGGAGTGGGCAGCCACCAGGGAGCAGTCAAGACTGGACTTGAGCCATTGCTTTGAAGAGCTAGGTCCCCATCATCAAAAAGAATACTGTGCTAGTCCTGGTGTCATGCTAAGGTGCCTGTGCCCTGGTGCCCTGGCTGGGTGGCTCAGTGGGTTGGAGTGTCATCCTGGGCTCCAAAAGGTTATGGGTCTGATTCCTGGTCTGGGCATGTGCAGGAGGCAATCCATCATGTTTCTCTCTCTCTCTTTCTCCCTCTTCCTCTCTCTCTAAAATTAATAAAAACATATCCTCAGGTAAAGATTAAAAAAAAAGAAGTCTGTGCCCTGGTTTGCTGGGCAGAGTCCCTTGATTAGAGTGGCAATATAATTTCCTTCTAATTAGGTATGTGTACTTATGCCACCTACATGGGAAGCAAGAGATGCAATTGTAATTAAATTGCTAATTTGAATATTAACTTATTAAAATATTCAAAGACATTAGCAAAAGAAAGAAGAAAAGGGGTCCGAGTGGAAAAAACGAGATTTTTGATCCTTTATTTTTCTATCTGCAGCTCCTTACTTTTTACTCTCAGCCTTCCCACTGGTGCTGATGGGTGTTTGGAGAGCTTAGAGAATGAATTTGGCAAAGGTCAGAGCCCATCGCTCCTGCCTACAATTCCTGGATGTTAACCTTGGGGAAGCAAGCATTTACATAAAAGGCACACCATTTGATGATCTTATCAAATCAATCCATCTTCTCTCCTCCGGGGGAGTGCTGCACACAGCAGGAGGGGTGGCTGGGCAATGCAAAGCCTGGAATCCCCTGAGCAAGCAGTGTTTCAGCTGGCTGGACAGATCAAATAACACTAGGGCTGGTTAACAAAAGACAGGCAAGTGGGAAGGTGTTGGAAGCCAGAGTGTGGAAATTTACCCAACGTTCTTTCTTTGACAGGGAAGGAGACTCTTAAAGATGCCAGGTTCCTGCAGCCGCTCTGAGCCCAGCAGAGCACAGTCTCGTTCGAGGTGGCATGGGTGAGGGGGTGACAGAGGATGCTGCCCCCGCTGAAGCCTCCAGAGGAGCCTGGCCTGGCAGCTGAGCACCCCTGGGATTCAGGACTTCAGGTATAACTTGGTGTAGAGCTCATGCACACAGTGAGCTCTGGGAGTTTCTCCAGCTTTCTTCACTGGCACTCACCAGGCTGGTTTGGGTTGCAGAATCCAAGGTGAGCTGGTAGAAAGGGGAGCTGGCAAAGGTGGAAAGAAGCCCCTAGAAGCCTCCAGAATCCATTGTTGGGATCCCTTCATTCTGCTCAGGACACAGAGAACAGCTACCAAGCTGCCTGGGGCTGTGATACCACTGAGCTTTGGACCATCGTCAGTAAAGGAACACAGCTCAGCAAAGGCATTGCAGCCCCCAAGGAACCTCTTTTAACAAAGGATTTAAAGGGGAGAGTTTCTGCATTTTCACTTTGTGGTCCATTCTGATAGACAACTCGATGCTCACATAGATAATGAGCCTGGTTTTTCTTTCCCAGATGCTACCCTTGAAAGAAACATGAGCCGTTGTAGGTGTGGAGGAGGGCTTGGGATCCACAGGAGTTGGTGGACAGCCCTCCCAGGGCAGGTTAACAAAACAGCGTGAGCCTCCGGCGTCTGCAGCTCAGCAAGCATGGACATGTGCCACTCTTGTCTCTGGAGAGTTGGTGGCAGTGACATCACCATAAGAAAAAGCATCCCTCCGCTTTGGAACTTGACAGAATGAGGTGTGCTGGGGAAACCACTGGCCAGGACTTGGCCCTTCCTGACTGCCCCTCCATCACACGGGCAGCCCCTGACCACCACTGAACCAACGATGGCCGAGAAGGGTGACTGCATTGCCAGTGTCTATGGGTATGACCTCGGTGGGCACTTCGTTGACTTCCAGCCCCTGGGCTTCGGCGTCAATGGGCTGGTGCTGTCAGCCACGGACAGCAGGACCTGCCGGAAGGTGGCTGTGAAGAAGATCACCTTGAGCGACGCCCGTAGCATGAAGCACGCGCTCCGGGAGATCAAAATCATCCGGCGCCTGGACCACGACAACATCGTGAAGGTGTACGAGGTGCTGGGGCCCAAGGGCACCAGCCTGCAGGGCGAGCTGTTCAAGTTCAGCGTGGCCTACATCGTGCAGGAGTACATGGAGACCGACCTGGCCCGCCTGCTGGAGCAGGGCACCCTGGCAGAGGAGCACGCAAAGCTGTTCATGTACCAGCTGCTCCGCGGGCTCAAGTACATCCACTCCGCCAACGTGCTGCACCGGGACCTGAAGCCCGCCAACATCTTCATCAGCACAGAGGACCTCGTGCTTAAGATTGGGGACTTTGGGTTGGCGAGGATCGTCGATCAGCATTATTCCCACAAGGTATGTCTGGCTGGAATGGCTGATGGGGGGCTCATGGAGTCCTTGAGCCTGCTCTCTATGTTTCGGAGTGTATCGAGAATGCATTGCTAGCCCCATGGGAGTCAGGGGCTGGGGCCTGTGTTGGGGGTGGTGGGAGGGTGCTGGAAAGACCACTGGCCTGAAAGGATGTGGTGGGGGGAGGTTCTGGTTCTTGATCTTGGCTCTGCCCAATGGCCGTGAATAATAACTCCTGGCTGTGCAAGAAGGGGTTGGACTAGATTGCCCCTAAGATTTCTTCCAGCTCCAAACTCTATGGCTTTTTTTTTTTAAATAAAGGCAAGTATTTATTTATTTATTTATTTATTTATTTATTTATTTATTTTTAGAGAGAGGGGAAAGGAGGAAGAGAGGGAGAGAAACAGCAATGTATGGTTGACTCTCACATCGCCCTCACTGGGGACCTGGCCTGCAACCCAGGCATGTGCCCTGACTGGTAATCAAACCGGAACCCCTTGGTTCCCAGCCCACACTCAATCCACTGAGCTACACCAGCCAGGGCCAAACTCTATGGCTTTAAAATTGTGCAGTTGGTGAATTTGCCTCTAGGATCCTCCAACCACCTTTTCCCCCTACTGCCTGCTCAGGCCTCCTGATGAGGCATCTCACCACCTGTCTTGTGCTCCAGTTTGTCTTGCCTCCTCCTTCCATCGAAGCAGACCCCCTCTCAGTCCCATTCTCTCTGTCAGTGGGCAAGGGGCACAAACAGTTAATCTGATCAACTCATCCTCAGGGTCCATTATCCAGCAAATGGCTCAGCTCTCTCAGGTCCCACGATGCCCGGGCCCCTGAGTGCAATAAAGTTATGGGGGTCTGGACGGTAATACTGAGACCCCATATGGTGGGTGACTAAATGCCCCACCACAGTGCTCAGAGGTCAGAGTTGACCCCGCCATATACTGGTGGAGATAGTGACCTACCCCCAGACCACTTCTTGCCTAAATGCATTGCTCCTTTCAGGAGCTGGGAGTCCTCTGGAAGTCTATTCCCCTCACCCCATGGCTCCTGCTCCTTTGGGGGAGCCTCTGAGTAGCTCAGCCTGAGCACACGTCACCCGGTACCCTTGGCCAGAGCTGGGAGGTGGATGTCATTTCCAGCCTCCTGCCAAAACCCTTGTGCCACAAATTTTTATTAGAATGAAAACATTCCCTGGGAAGTAGGTGTACCATAAACTATTATCAGTCAAGGGGCTAGTGTGGGTTATGAAAGGGAAGGATAGCTCTGACCTTGAACATGCTCCAGCACACTATTTGCCTACAGCCAGAAGATCGCAGATGCATAGAAAGGCACTGACCTGTCTGGTGCAGCTGCAGTGGGAGGGTGTGCAGGGGAGAGGTGGGCAGCGCTCCCTGTTCCACCTGCCCTGGCTGGAACTCAGACTCCAGCCCAGATTTCAGAGCCCTAATCAGCTCAGCCCCCTCTAGCTCCTTGGTGCCACCTCCACCCTGAGATTGCCCTCTGCTCCCCAGGCCACATCTGTCAGAACTGATAGCTGACTCCTTAGGGAGGAATGTCCATGGCAAACAAACACACAAACAAAAACACATCCCTATATACACACATATACACAAGGCTTCCTGTCGTCCTAATGCCCTGTGCCGTTTCTACCTTCTCTTTCCTCTAAGGGGCAATGACTCCAAGCAATTGAACCAAAATTTTAACTCAAACCAATTTTTATTTGGTAATCTTAAGAGAGTCCATGGCAGTCCTGTTTCTGGGATGTACAACGCCGCCTTCTGAACTGGATTAAATGAGTATACTGGGGACAATAACAGGGCCTTCCTTGATTACAGAGTCTAATTAGTGAAGTTTTGTATTATAGGGAAAGTGCTCAGAACAGTTGTTCAGGAAAGTCAGCAAAGGTGATTTCTGGGGCAAAGACTGGCTGCAGAAATAAATCCTGGGAGGTGTGTGGTGTGAGGAGATACCACTGTGCGAGGAGGCAGAGACCTCCTGCTGGTGCTGCTAGCTTGGACATGGACGCTGCCCATGTGGGAGCCTCAGTTTCCGCACTTTGGACAGGGATGGTAACGCGTGCCCCGTCTGCCCCACTGGCTGTGGTTATGCATCAAAACGGAGCCTGAATGTAAAGCCCCTTGGAAAGGAGTGAGGACCCCATCCCTTCATTTCCTGAGTGGTTTTTGAGTGCATGCTGGGCTCAGGCTGAGTGCTGGGAGCCGAGGAGGTTCGCTGACCACCTGCTGTAAGCGGCTTTACTCAGGGCAGGAAGCCACTTCTTCGAACGGGACTTTCATTTTCCCGATGCAGAGGAATTTCAGTGCTCTGACTTACTCTCCTTGGGCCCTCTTCAATAGTAGCTCTTGGAGGTTAAAAAAAATCGTTGGAGCCGGTCACAAGCCCAGTAGACACGTGTCCACATGAGCCCTGTGCTTGGCAGGCACCACCTGCCTCTCCCACTTCCTTTCCCATCTACCTTCTGCTTTTAGCTTCCTCCCTTCTCTGCCCTGAGTGATGACGGAAGGGTTATATTTGGTGCTTTTCTTTATCCAAAGTGCACTGAAATCAGTTCTCATTAAATCCTCATAATGCTGGGAGGCACTTAGGAAAAATGGTCCATTCCAAAACAGAACTGTCTTTCTCCAGATTACTTGACCAATGGTGGCTGAAGGGGTACTGGAACTTGGGCCTTCTCGTGCCTTGGTGGGGGGTCTTTCAGTGCCCCACCTCCTTCAGGAAGGCTTTCTGGATCCCCAGTTGGAATTAATCTTTCCTTCCTCTGAATTTCCACGTCCCTCTCCCCTCATCCTGTAACCTGGATCTTCTAGCACTGATGACCGTGCTCCGCTCTGTCTTACGGGCATGTCTCTTGTGCTCTCCTGGGCTGGGAGCCCCTTGGTTCCTTGCAGGCTGCCTTATGTTTGTCTTGGTTTCCTCCGGGGAGTCTCATCACTGTGCCTGAGACCTGGCCCAGTTGATCTGGTTGGCTGTCTCAAGCAGACGGAAGACTAGTCACGTATCAGCTCATTACAGATAGGAAGCTAGTAGAGTTCATTGATCCCATGTGGTTAGAAGCTTTGAAAAAGAGCGTATACAAGGGAGAGACATTAAAATGTATACCTTTGCCCTGGCCAGGTAGCTCAGTTGGTAGCATTGTCCCTGTAGGCCAAGGTTGCTGGTTCCATCCCTGGAGAGGACACACGCAAGAATCAACCAATGAGTGCATGAATTAGTGGAACAACAAATCAATGTTTCTCTCTCTTTCAAATCTATAAATAAAATAAAATATATACCTTCAAAACTTAAATAGATGAAATTTAATGTGCAATTTATGCATGTATAATGAAAGCTCATATATAAAACAATTCTAATAGAATCAGAGAAGGAAGAAAAAAGAGAGTTCATAGTTCTTCCAGTCAGGGGATTGCTTGGGGCCAGACTCGCACGTCTGCTCTCACTGGTGTGCATGGAGGAGGATGTTTACATGTGAACTGCTCTAAATTTGACCCTCTCCTAAACTTTTTTGGACTCTGTCTTGAAGAGCCTATGCCCACCTGGGATGCAGCAAGTGCCTTGGTGTAAGTTACAAAAAAGGTGACCCTTTTTCCAGGCTGATTTAGCTCAGGGCCGGGGACAGGCTTTGTGATGCAGCTGGGGGCTGGACTCGGCCCCTTGGCCCAGCCCACCTAGCACTAAGCGGCAGCTGGGATCTCACCGTCCACACCATGCCTTTCCGAGGGCAGACAGTAAGGCTCCTAAACCTCTACGTCCCCTCCTCTGGCACGAAGTCCAGCACAGGGCAGGGGGCCATTGTGTTTGTGTGCTGACGGAGATGCCAACAAAAGCTGTCTTCTCTTCTCTAAGGAGCCGCTGGGAGCACCGGGGCTCCAGTCCAAGTCCGGGCACGTGTCCCCCACCACCCCACCCCTGGCGGTCTTGGTCTCCGTGAGGTTCACAGGGAAACTAGAGGCCCCAGGGGCTCACACCGTGAGTGACATGGCGGTGGTGCCGTGGGGGTGCTCTGGTGGCTGTCTCTCAACAGGCGGCTTGGGGAGCATTGGTCTCATTAGTGTCATTAGAGCTTACCTCGCTACCTGCGTGACCTCAGGCAAGTCCTTTTCCTTGTGTAGCTTATTCTTAGAATAAGAGATCAGTAAGAAGACCTCCTAGTATCTTAGGCATTTCCTTCACTTCACAGACAATAAACCGAGGCCTAGAAAGGGAGAGAGGCCCGCTGATGGTCACACGATGAGTGGCTGGGCCCGGAGTGGGACGCCCGTGTTTCAGCTCCGCGTCCACCGACCTTCCTGAGCCTCTCTTCTCCATGGTCTTGTGTACTGGACAGGGTCCTCAATCCCTTCCGGGTCACTTCGTGGGTTTCATGTTAGAGTCAAATGCAAGTGTGGATGTGAAAGTGTTTTCAGATGTAAGCTAAATCCCTAACAGAACTATTTGCCCAATGAATGCCCTGTTACAGGATGGGGAAACGGCAGACACGCAGATGTCAGTTCCTCCAGCCCACAACCCCTCCTCCCGCTCTCCTGTACTGAAATACGGAAGCAGCTCCTGACATGACCAAAGCCAGGAGGCCTGGCGTGAAGGGTGGCCTCCCACGGAGCATGTTTTCCTTTGAATTTATCCTATTAGGAAGTCGATGATCTCAAAAGAGAGGAAAGGATGTTGTTTAAGACTTCGCTGAGCCCTGTGTAAATTCTAAGAAATGTCAGGAGCCCCCGGGAAACTGCAGAGGACTGAGTAGCACGTTGACAGCCTGATTAGCGGTGTGAACGCTCCCCTCTGGAAGGGGCCACCGTCCGCCAGGGGAGGGCGCCGCCTTTCGCACTCGCTGCAGAGGCCAGGAGGCTGCCAGCAGACTTGCCATTCCTGGGGGCAGTAGACAGAAAATACCCAGGGAAGAAAGCAAGATAGGAGGCTCATCAGAATTTGGGCAACTAGAAGCTCTTGCATTTTGGTGGATCATTCCACAAAACCTAAGTTTTCGGCATGGCTGGCCTGCCTTTGGGTCCTGACCCTGACCCCTCTCCGCTTCAGAGCCCTCTGCTTTCTTACGTCAGTCGCGATCAGAACGCCTTCCCACTTTGCCTTCGTGTCTCATGAAGATTCCTTAGAAATTAACCAGTGCAGGGTTGTCAGAGCAGGTGCTGGGCCAGCGGCACACGCTTCCCCTGGGAATTTGTTCTAGATGCACATTCTCAGGCTCCAGTGGAGACCTGCCGAATCAGGAGCTCACAGTGGGGCCTGGCGAGCTGTGTAATTCCGATGCCGAACCTTTCAGAACCATGGCTCTGAAGATGCGGAGCAGGCTGTGGGTGGATGGAAAGCTGGTGCCCCTGGGGGTGTTTGCTGGTGGTTAAAAGCTGTGGCTCTCAAACTTCCATGTAACGAGGAAGGCTAAGAACACCCCCCACCCCCAGATAACACAGGCACCTTAACTAAAAGGGGTCGTTGAAGGTGGGGCTATCAGGCGCTGTGACAGGGAACTGCGAAGGTGGTTTTAGGCAGGATGACTTTCAGGACTTCAGTTACACTGCAAACTGCCCGGCCCATCAACCATCGGTCAAGTTTGGCGGGAAGCTACACACGCCAGCGATGTAAACTGGAGGGAGTGGGGGTTCCGTTTGGGTGTGATTTTAACAAGAGTTAGGTGATATAAACAATTATTTTAGAAAACATATACTATTGATTCTGCTGTAAACTACTTCCCTAGGTGTTATTTAAAAGCAAAGGCATTGGCTTTCACAGTTTGGTGAGACTGTTTGAGGGCTCAGCAAGATACTGTGGTTTGTTAAGGCTTCCCGTTCAATTCAAGCATTAGGAGGCAAAGGGGTACATGACGCTGAACACATGCAGCCAGATTCCAAAGGCTTGGTGCTTGGCGTGGAGTTTTGGTTGGCAACGTGTATGCTGGTTTCATTGTGTTGAGCAACCTTACCTCCTTCCTCCCTCTCCTGACCACTTAGCCTTGACACTGAACCCAAAGGGAGGAATGCTCTTTTCTGCCGCTGAAACAGGGTCTTTGTTAGTGGTCAATGCGGTGTCCGTTGGGTTTTCTATGTGCTTATTTTTTAAAAGATTTTATTTATTCATTTCTATAGAGAGGGGAAGAGAGGGAGAAGGAGAGGGAGAGAAACATTGATGTGTGAGAGAAACATTGATCAGTTGCCTCTTGCATGCCTCCAACCAGGGACATGGCCCACGACCCAGGCGTGTGCCCTAACTGAGAATAGAACCAGTGACATTTTGGTTCTCAGGCCAGCACTCAACCCACTGAGCCACACCAGCCAGGGCTATGTGCTTATATTCTGGATGGTCTCCGCATTGCAGGTAGAAAACCTCAAGATGTAAGGAGTGAGAAAGGGCTTCCCAGGATCCCAGAACAGGACTGGAGCCCACAGTGCTGGCACTGAAAGAGGGCCAGCCATGCTCAGAGCCCAGGGATTCATGAGAAAATGGACTTGTGGAAGGACAACCTGCTGGGGGCCCAGTTAGAAGTCCTTAAGCTGCTAAGCATGTTATTCCAAATCAGTGGAGCCGAAAAGATTTATTTAAAAGGCTATGAAATATCCCTTTTTAAAAGAGAAAATTTGACCTAAGGGATTAGAACAGAGGTTGTACTGGAGATCAAGTGTCCCTGAACACTCAGGCGGACTTGGAAAGCTAATTCTCTTGGCTTTCAGTGCCTCCCTTCCCCTTCTCACTGTACCCCCATCCCCGGGGGCAAGGTCTTCATGCTGTCCCTTGGCCTCCAGTGGTCCGCTGCCGTGCACTCCCAGAACGCTACATCCAGGCCTCCCTTTGCTGGAAGCAACCCCATTTAGCGGCAGAGGCATATTATGGAACTTTAACAACCAACATAGCCCAGGCACCAACCAAGCACAAAGGAATCCAGCCAGAGCCCCAAGGCAGCATCCTGCAGGTGCCCTGTTTGCCAGGAATTGACCCTCTATTGCCAGATCATAGGGAAGTCTGGGAGTATCTGGGAATGAAGCTAAGGTGATGAGTGAGGAAATCAGGGGTTTGGAGCAGTGGCTATTTACCAGCCATGCTTGTTCTGCCTTCTTCTCCATATCAAAGCTCTCCCTTCTGAATGTGCCCGTGGTCTGGGTCTGTACTGGGAGTGAGCGGTTGATGAAATAGAGAGGTTGATGAAATAGATCTTTAACTTCAGCAGCTTGACTGTGCAGTGCCCAGGTGTGGTTTTCTTTGTAGGTATCATCTTTGGTTCATCTTTGGGGTTCATTGAGTTTCTTGGATCTGTAAGTTGATTTTTTTCCTCCATCAAATTAGAGTGTGAACACAGGAAGATCTAGCTATGTAGTGAGACAGTGTCATGTTCCTGAGATATTCCCACCTTGGGAGTACCTAGGTAAAGAAACTGGAGCAAGGACAGTTATTTTTTTTCTGCCCCACTTTCTCTCTCTTCTCCTCTGGACTCTGATTACATGTATGTGAACTCAGCGTGGTATTGCCACAAAAGATCATCCAATCTTTTTTCTCTCCTTTTTCCAGAACGAATAAATTCTATGGCTCTGTCTTCAGTTTCACTGATGCTTTCTTCTTACATGTTTAATTTGTTCCCATTAGGTGAATTTTTTATTTTGGATAATATACTTTTCCCTCTTAGATTTTTCTTTGGTTCTGTGTGTGTGTGTGTTTAATTTTTATTGACTTCATAGGGGTGACATTGTTTAATAAGATGATATAGGTTTCAAGTGTACAATTCTATAGTACATCATCTGTACATTGTGTTATGTGTTCACTCTCCATCACCATTTATCTCCCCTTTACCCTCTTCTACTCCCTCAGTCCCCCTCTCCCTCTGGTGAGTAATCACCATACTGTTGTCTTTGTCTACAAGGGTTTTTTTTTTGGGGGGGGGGTGTTGCTTAATCCCTTCACCTTTTTCACCCAGCTCCCCAACCCCCTTCCTCTCTGACAGCTGTCAGTTTGTTTTCTGTATCTATAAGTCTGTTTCTATTTTGGTTTTTTAATTTATTTTGTTCATTAGATTCCACGTATAAGTAAAATCATATGGTATTTGTCTTTCTCTGACTGGCTTATTTCACTTAGCATAATACTCTCCAGGTCCATCCATGCTGTCACAAAAGGTAAGATTTCGTTCTTTTTTACACCAACATAGAATTCCATTGTGTAAATGTCCACAGCTTTTTCCCACTCATCTACTGATGGGCACTTGGGCTGCTTCTAAATCTCAGCTATTGTAAATATTGCTGCAATGAACATAGGGGTGCATATATTCTTTCAAATTAGTGTTTTGGTTTTCTTGGGATATATTCCCAGAAGTGGAATCACTGGGTCATAAGTCAGTTCCATTTTTAACTTACTGAAGACACTCCATACAGTTTTCCACAGGGAGTGCACTAGTCTGCATTCCCACCAACAGTGCACGAGGGTTCCCTTTACTCCACATCCTTGCCAACACTTGCTGCTTATTGATTTATTGATGATAGCCATTCTGACAGATGTGAGGTGATATCTCATTATGGTTTTAATTTGCATTTCTCTGATGATTAGTGACATTGAGCATTTTTTCACATGTCTATTGGCCATCCATATGTCCTCTATTTGGTTCTTTTTTACAATTTTCATTTATGTGCTGAAACTTCCCATCTCTTCATTCATTGAGAACATATTTTCCTTTAAATCTTTGAGCATATGATAATAGCTGCTTTAAAGTCTTTGATAATCCCAACATCTGGGACATCTCAGAGTCTGTTTTTCTATTGACTACTTTTTTTCTTTAATTGGGGTCACTTTTTTTTTTTTGCTCCTCCACATTTCTAGCAATGTTTGATTGTTTGTAGACACTGAAGTTGAAATTCTAAAGCAGGGGTATACAACCTGTGGCCCTCGGGCCACATGTGGCCTGGGATGGCTATGAATGCGGCCCAACACAAAATTGTAAATATACTTAAAACATTATGAGATATTTTTGTGATTACATGTCACAGTGTATTTAATGTGTGGCCCAAGACAACTCTTCTTCTTCCAGTGTGGCCCAGAGACACCAAAAGTTTGAACACCCCTGCTCTAAAAGGACTCTGAATTATACTGTCGTCCTTGAATGAGTGTTGAATTTTGTTCTGGCAAGCAGTCAATTTACTGATGGGTCTCCTTGATCCTGTTAAGGCTTGTTTTTAGTCTTTGATAGGGCAGGCCTAGCTCTTACTTTAGAGCATGGTCCTTGCTCTTAGGGCATGGCCTTTCTGTTGTCTCACCTGAATGCCTAAAATGTTAACAAGGCTTTTCCTCTCTGGTGGGTCTGGAACTTCTATAGATCTAATGCCTTTGCAACCTTTAATATCCCTGTTTTTCTCTTAGTTCCCAAATAGTTGTTCTTTCTAGACCTTGCAGAATCTCACCCTGTGTATGTGTAGTACAGCCTTCAGCCAGAGATCTCTGGACGAACCCACCCCCCACCGGCAACAAACTTCTGGGATGAAGCTCCTTCCTTTCCAGTATCTTCTGCCAGTTCCAGATGCTTTAGCAGCCCCAGACTCCAGTCTGTGCTTCCTCAGCTCAGTGGACAATAATGTTCTACTTTGCTCCACCACCCTGTGCTATGGTTGGGAAGACTACCCACACAGAGTGCCGGGTAGACATGAAGTTCACCATACGTGTTTCCTTCCTTTATGTCAGGGATCCTGCATAGCCCATTGTGCAATGCCTGAAAACACCTGCTTTGTATGACTGTCCACTTTTATAGTAGCTCACAACAGGAGGGCAAATCCAGTACCAGTTACTCCATTGTGACCAGAAGTGGCCAACCCTAACATCTAATGAGGTAGTGCTCTATGTAGCTAATTACCTTTTAATGCTAGATTTTAAGCATCTTGAAGGAAGTGTTAATAACTTATCTGTATATCCCCTGTAGCATGCTTAATGAATACTATTAAGTGGAATTAAGCGGGAGAGTCTGAGGGATAAATGTTGAATAATGTGCTCTTCCTTCCTTTTGTACCAACTAGATTTGCTGGTAAGGGAATTCCCTTTTAGATAGTATCTCTGATCTTGACGGGAAGAGTCCAACCTTTAGTCCTTATTCCGCAGTATCTCTCCTTGGGTGTCCTCCAGGTTGTAAATGTCTCAGGAACACGACACTGTCTTATTCTACAGACAGATATTCCTGCGTTTATGCTGAAGAGGGACGATTAGAAAATTGAATCGAATCCTTTCCAAGTTTCTCCTGAAATGCGGTTTCTTTATTCATCCTTTGCTGTGTCGCCTGTTGAGAAGAGTAGTAATGTAGGAATAGAAGGCTCGGGGAGAGTATCAGATTGCTATGATTATCCTGACTTTACCTTCCACATCAGCACCACACTCTGAGCTGGGAGAGACCAGCTCTTATCTCTAGCTTCGTCTGCTGCCACGCCACTCATCTTGTGCTGTAAAGTCACTGACTTATTACCATTCCCTAGAAAACATGACAGCTCTGGTCCCACACATTGTTCTTGCTGCTCCCACATAAATTCCCACTTACCCCTGCAGGTCCTGCTCAAAAGCCCCACCTCTGCAAAGCTTCACCCAGCTCTCCTGGGGAGAGTTAATTACACTTCCCTCTGGCTGCCCAAAGCAGTTACCCTCACACTATGGTGATTTTCTGTTTACATGCCTCTTCCCCAATAGACAGTGGGGCCCTTAGGAAAGAGTTTAGATTGTATTCATCTCTATTCCTAGCACCCAGCACTGTATCTGACCCATAATGAATGCTCATGAAATGCTTACTGCGTGAAAAAGCCGAGCCTCTGCCTTTACACTGAGTAGCGAGTGATACTTAAGAGCATAAAGAGCTTCTCATGATAAAGCTTTCAAATACTGGAAGCCACCTGTCATGCCCTTTTCAATCTCTGTAGTGCAAACCCCTTCAACTTCACACAGTAATATTCAGGCACTGTTCTAAGTGCTTGACAGGTATTAACCTACCTAACCCTCATAACAAACCTAATATAATAGGTATTGTGATCCCATTTCCCAGAGGAAGACACGGAGGCACAGAGAGTAACTTGTCCAAGGTCACCCAGCTAGTAAAGGGCAGCGTTGGGTTTCAAAGCCCAGCAGTCCCTTCAGGGGCCATGCTTCTAGCCACTGAGCTCCACTGCCTCGTAGGCTATTCAGAGGACAGTGTTCCCAGAGCCACACTACCCTGACCTTCCTTTCATTCACCCCTCTTACTTGTCAGACCCTTTCTTAAAATGTGCCTTCCAGAACAGATGCCATGTAATTTAACTCGTAGACTTGGTGGGGAGTGTGGCCTCTCTGCTCTGTCAATGACCTCTGTTCATGCTACAGGCATGTGGCACTACTAGCTCATATTGTGCCCGTAGCCAGCTAACTTCTGTGAAGCTTGGTATTCTCTATTTTCCATTTACATGGTTGATTTTTTTTGTTTAGCCCAAGTTCAAGGCTCTATGCTTATCCTTGATAGATTTCTTCTTACTGACTTCAGGCAAATATTCCAACCTCATGAGATCTTTTTGGGTCTTTGTTGTATCACATAATCTAATCCCTTATAGCTTTCTACTTTTAAGCCTGTCTTCTAGGACTTCACCCATATCGCTGATTAAAAAATTGTGTAAAGAGATTAGGTGAAAGGCTTAGCGTCGTGGTTACTAGACACCTCCTTCCAGGGTGATACTGACCCTAAGCTAGCATTCTTCAGGTTTATTTGCCTAACCAGTTGTGCATTTATATAATTATATAGTTGTCTAGCCCCTATTTCTTCATTGTCCTCACAGATGTCCCAACAGATTTAGCTAAACACCTGATTGAGATGCAGGGACATTGTCCATAGAATCTTCTTATTCTGCTTCGACACAATTTTAAAATCATCCTAAAGTTTAAAAAGCCCAATTCAAACTGCTTGACCAGCTGTGACACCATAATTCCTAGATGCACAGAACTGAGATATTGGCAAACACCACCACTTTACTTAGAGAAAAGCTGATACACGAGAATCTGAACTTAACGAATTCATGTTGGAATTTAGGTCATAGTTAACTACACTATTACAGCTCGTCAACTAAAAAAAATGTTATGTGACTATTCTCAGTGGCATTTTTGAAGAGTTCACAATAACAGAAAATGCGTATGTAATAATAATTAGGTTTAAAAAGCAAGATGCAGAATTGTATAGATGGTGTGATCATAACGGTTTAAAACAAGGAGAAAAAAAATGACCTGTAAAAAATAGACTAGAAGGGAGCAACTCCACAATGTTAACCATGGCTGGACAATGCATAGCTTTTCCCCCTTTCTTTTTATTTTCCCGTAATTCCTAAAAATGTGCAACATAAACACACACAGTTTTATCACAGTGAGCTTTCTTGGGGAAGTCGCTGTGAGAGAGAGTTTACCAAGACCGTGTTTGCTACAAAATGAAGTGTGGTTCGCCTGGGCTCCTCGGCTCCTGCAAGACAAGGGTCAGCCACAGCAGCACGTGGGCCAGGAGCTGTGCACGCTGCCCCTCGACTGCGTTCTCCCGCCGGTGTCCACTGTGTCCATGTAGGTCTTACCTCCCCACCCAGAGTGGCAGTCCCGCCTTGGCTGCTGCCTCCGTGGGGACCACGGCACAGGCTTGTCTGGATGTGCCATGCCCCCTCTTCATAGAGGTGGGCAGGTGCTGACTGGGGTCATGTGACCCCCAGGAAGTTACTTAACCTGCCTTGGGCTGCCTCTGTCCCCTCATAATAACAGATCCTACCTCACGGGGCTGCGTAAGGAGTAGATGGCATGTGTGTGAGAGGCTTAGCACTGTGTCCAGCATCTGGGAAGCACTTGGTAAATATTAGCTGGTTTTTTGTTTTGTTTTTTTTTTAAACTATGGGTCTTGATCACTGCTGAGAAGACTCTATTCTCAGGTACTGGAAATTCCACCTCGAATAGTAAATTTTATTGAGGCAGTTGATCATGCTTTAGTTTCTTCTAAGGGACATGAAGGCATGAAGAAGAGTGGGAACAAATTAGAAAACCTTTGTTTGAATGAACTTGTCCGAATGAATTTATCAGGAAGCACTGGGCTTGGGGGAGTGTGTTGAACCCAAAGGAAACCAGAATAGGGAGCCTCACTTAATTTTGACCCTTTTACCATTTGGCCAAAGACTAGTTCTGGTACTGAGGTTATGCACTAGGGGTGCAATTCAAAATATTTAACAATTGGTTAGTTGCGTGCATGGGACCAGCCAATCAGAATGGACATCAGCGGTGACCAATCAGAATGGGTCCCTGTTTGAGCACCCACCACCCCTCCCCTCCCCCTTCACCCTGCAAAGACTGGAGAGCCAGCAGGGCCCCGGGCTCCCCAGAGGTGCTCATTTAGACATCCTCCTGGATGGAAGCCAACGTCCACCAGCTACTTCCATGCTCAGGTGCGTGGAACAACGCCAAGAGGCCTGCCTTGGCACAGCCGTTTTGGGAAGAGGTAGGCCCTTGCCCCACAGCTGCCCCGAAGCTCTTATCCTTGCTTTCTTCTCCTCTTTTCCATGACAGCATGTTTGCCCTCGACTGTCCATCACACACCCGACAAGATCCCCTGTTGTCTGTGTCAGCAGGAAAAGAGGAGCTATCCTTCTTCTCCCTGCTGCACCATGCCGCCCCTCCTGAGTCCCAGGTGAACTGGACGGCAGGTTTCTGGGGTGTGGGCACTCTAGGGTGTGGTCATACAGATGTCACCACGGTATCTTCCACACAGAAGCCGTCTGCAGAAACCACGCATCCTCCCAGCAGCGAGCTCGGATCTGCAGGACTCTTCTTCTTGGGGGTGGATTTTTTAATCTCCACGCCTTTTGTTTTGGAATCGGATTCACCGTTCCTTGTGCAGGAGCTCAAGCCCAGGAGCACAGAATGGCCTGCCTGGCCTGCCGTCACAGGCCTGAGGAATCGCCATGTGGGGAGGAGGTGGTTAGTATCTCAGAAACTGAGCTCGGATGAGCCCGAGGCAGGAGGACTGAACTGTGTGTCTGGTTCTCTGAAGGCCTGTTAGGTAGTAGGTCTGTTCTGTGGTCACGAGCTGCCTTTGACCCTGACCCCAAGCAATCTGCAAATGCTGTGTGGGTCAGAAGCTAATGAGAGAGCGTGAACAGCCGGTAATTCCTATAGGTGGGGGGTCAACCCCACCGTGTCTACCCTGACGCTTTTCCTTCAGTTCGCAATAATGCACCCTGAGAGTTCGTCCCACTCATGCTAGCTCTGGATCCTCACACAAACTCTCTGAAGGTGGCAGGGCAGGTTAATGATTGTCCTCACTCCATAGCTGAGGACTAGGGAGCCCTGGGATTAAAGAGCTCAGCTAAGGCCCCGCTGCTAATGAGAGGGGCAGAACAAGACCAGAGCTGCCTCCTGGGGGCCAGGAGCAGCTGACAGAACTGGGCTCGGCTCCAGGCCTGGAGGACTCCCTGGTGCCTTCTGTGATGAGAAGGGAGAGAGTCACGAGGAAAGCTGGAGAACAGAGCCCTTCTGTGACCTTCCAGGGGGTCAGGACAGGAAAGTATAATCTCTGTGTCCTGGGCCCTTCCGTCTCTCTGTGGGTCTCCACACAGTCTCGCACCTCCCCGCAGTGTCCCCGCCTTCTCAGTCCCTCCTGCTGTCCTCTCCATCACTCCCGCAAACACAGCCCTCTCCTTCCATCCTGCCCACTGGAAACTTACTGAGGCCCAGGGTCTGCTCCATAGGGACACAGGTTCCTGCTGAGTGGCCCAGAGGCCCTGCCTCAGTGCACAGCCAGTTGGGAAAAGGTTACCAGCTGAAGGATTCCTTTCAGTAGAATAATGGTTTGTATTTGCCTTAAACTCTTTAAAAAAAAACAACAACAAAACAATTTTGCCCTGGCTGGTGTGGCTCAGTGGACTGTGTGACAGCCTACAAACCCAAAGGTCACTGGTTCGATTCCCAGTCAGGGTACATGCCTGGGTTGCAGGCCAGGTGCCCAGTCAGGGGTGTGTGAGAGGCAGCCAATTAATGGATCTCTTACACATCGATGTTTCTCTCCCTCTCCTTCTCCCTTCCTTCCCTTCTTTCTAAAAATAAATACATTTTTAAAAAGATTTTATTTATTTATTTTAAACAGAGGGGAAGGGAGGGAGAAAGAGGGAGAGAAACATCAATGTGTGGTTGCCTCTTGCACACCCCCCACTGGGGACCTGGCCCACAACCCAGGCATGTGCCCTGACTGGGAATCGAACCAGCAACCCTTTGGTTCACAGGTCAGTGCTCAATCCACTGAGCTACACCAGCCTGGGCAATAAATTTTTTTTAAGCCAATTTTATTGAGGTATAGTCAAGATACCATACAACTTGCCTACTTAAAATGTATAATCAATAGCTTTTAAAACATTCACAGAGTTGTGTATCTATCACCAGAACCAATTTTAGAACATCTTCATCACCCAAACACAAAGCTCACCCCCTGAGTCAGCACCTCCCCAAAGTCTCCATCACCTCCAATCCTAGGCAACCACTCATCTTAATTTGTCTATATATTTGCCTATTCCAGACATTTCACATAAATGAAATCATATGCTACGTGGTTCTTTGTGACTGACTTCTTTTACTTAGTGTGTCTTCAAGGTTCATCCACATGGCAGCAGGTACTGGTACTTTATTTCTTTTTGTTGCCGAATAACTTTCCGTCTACAGGCATGCCACACTTTGTTGAATCTCTTTCTTAGCCGGTGGACATTTGGTTCTCCTTTTTGGCTGTTGTGAATAACGCTGACACAAACATTTACATACAAGTCTTTGTGTGGGCGTAGGTCTTCATTTCTCTCCAGTTGGTTTCCAAGAAGAGAATTTTTCAGGCTTTACCAGCAGGTGGACACAATATTTTTCAGGCAGCCTTCCTGTTGCTCCATATATCACACCACCTGTCACCCGGGTCTTGGGTATTCTCACCTGCAGCCTCAGTGCAGCGCCCCCCCCACCCCCCGGTCCTGGTGGACTCCCCTCTGCTCTCCAGAGGGAACCTTTCCTTGTTCTCTGGGAAAGGCCTCAGTGGGACAGCACTGAGTAGTAGGGTTGGCTGGTGACTCCCAAGTGAGTACAAGTTTTGGACTCATAAGGACAGCAGTCCCTCTGATTTACAGCCTCATCCGTCTGAGCCACAGGCGAGACCAGTCAAAAGGATCCCGCGCTGCGAAGCAGAGGCGACAGCCCAAGGGCGACGTGTCTGTGCCTTACCTGAACCAGTGTGCCCTCACTTTACACATGACTCTCATAGACTGTGTTATCTGGTTGTCAAATCCACAAAGGGACAAGACAGGCCCCCTTGGAGCAGAGGGAAGTGACAGCTGTAGTCTGACAGGGAAGAGACAGAAAATACAAAGGCAGACAGCGAATGAACGAAGAGTCGCGGCCATCGGGCTCTGGAGAGTTATCTCCGCCTCCTTTCATTTCTGGGAGCCGTGCGTGCGATGACTCAGAGTCACGATGCTCAGAGTCTCGACCCCGCAGAAGGATGTGAAGTCACCTTCAGGATATTTTAAGGAACCAGTTGTGTGTTTAATGTGAATGGCAGGGTTCTATTGTCTTTCTTTTAAGTGTGCTTATCCTTCCCTGCATTTGCTCTCCATGGGTTTGACTGTTCATCATTTGATTCCGTGATAGTCCTGTGATATATGTAGGGCTTGTGCTATTGTCTCCATTTTCTAGATGAGGAAACTCAGGCATAGAGAGACTGGCCTAGGCTTATATGACTAATGAGTGCTAAATCTGGGATTTACTCCAGGACTTGAGGTCCAATGCTCTTTCTACCGCAGACGTTTTCCAATTGAGTTCCCTAGAGCTCCCCGCACCCCCATGTACCCTGGGTCCTCGGGCCACCCAGGGCCACTGATGCCTTTTACCATCCCACTGGCCAAGCATGTTCCTCCTCTACACCCCTGGTGTCCTATTTCCTCAAAGACCTAATGATAGACAACTGGCTAGCTCTTGAATGACATGCAACTAAAAAAGTGTATTTCACATGGTGGGTGACCTCTCGATCCAACGGAGCCCTGTCGTAAACTCTTTAAAGCGGGTTTATGTCTGCATGTGTGCCCCCAGCTGTGAACACTGTATACTCACTGAATGAATGTCAGGTGTCCTTCTGCATTTTAACAGTGGCCTCCTGCACACCCAGAGTACCACCCCCACAGAATTTATTCTGAAGGTGGGAAATCGGGCCCCACCACAGACTCGCAGGAAGAGTTACTTGCATAGAGATGGTTTTGGTGTAGCCTATAGGTGGCTCCTAAGTCACCCAGGAAGATCTGGCCCCTCTCTCCTCATTGCCAACCTCTGGCTCTACCCCCTTCTTCACTCCACCCCCACCCCCAGCTCCTGAGAGATGAGGAAGAATGTGAAAGTGGCACCCACGTGTTAGTCACTAGCACCATCAGCATCACCGAACACTTACTGAAGGTGAAAGTCTTGGCTGAACATTGCGGGAGGGAAATTGCACTCCTCCTCTTGGCCACCCTGAGCTCTCAGCCTGAGTCCAACGTGCTGGACGGGCAGCAGTGTTTACTACTCTGCTGCTCCCTGCCTACCGGGGGCGACCCGACCGGAAAGACGGAACACAGACTAAAACCTCCGCAAATCAGACAAGCTGCCGTATGCCCGTGGGAATGAGTGAGACAGATGGGGTCTTCTATCGAAAACTTTCCTTTCCTCCTTTTCTGGCCCCATTTTTTTTCTCTGAGTTAGGGGTTGTTTGGAAAGATGACATCCTGCAGAGGCGAGGCATGAAGTGAGCCTTGTGGGATGTTGAGAGCTAGACCGGAAGGGAGGGAGGAGGCGTTGAGGCAAGGCAAAGGTGGTGGACGTGTCCCACACAGTCCAGTGTGACCCCAGGGAAGAAGAGAGTGGGAAGACTGGGAGTGAGAGGAGGGCAGGAAGAACCTCGGAAATTAGACTGGCGCGTTTTGACCTAATAACAAGTGAAAGAGAAGCATGAAGGTCTCCATCAAAATGGAGATGCAGAAAAGGAGGACAGAGGAGCCTCTGTTCAGAGTAGGGTGCCCCTTGTTGGTTTTCTGTTTAATCCTGACAGCAGCCTTTTGAAGTATTGTCTCCATTTTGCAGATGAGGAAGCTGAGGCTCAGAGAGGTTAGGAAAGAAGCTCCAAGTCACCAGCCAGTAAGTCCCTGGCCCAGAAACAAAGGTCATGTTTTCAACACAGATACACAGCCCTGAGGAATCTTTGTCTGGCAGGGGACTGCAGGCTGCCCTGGGTAAGAGCAGAGCCAGGTCCTCCCACCAAGAAAACCCAACAATGTTCCAGGGCACCCCAAGAGTCGGGACACCAGCAGAGCAGGGACACCCAAAAGTTTTGTAAGGAGCTTGATTTTTGCTGTTTAAAAAAAAATCAAAGTAATCATTGCGGGAAGAAAAATAGACCTCCGTAGGACTTTGTATTAGTCTACGAGAGCTGCTGTAACAGTACTGCAAACTGAGTGCCTTAAACCACAGAACCCCGTTAGAAACCCACTGTCTCGCTCTCCTGGGGCTGCAAGTCCAAGATCAAGGGGTCACCAGGTTTGGTTTCTTCTGAGGGTTCTGGGGGAGCGTGTGCTCCCTGCCTTCCTTCGGGCTTCTCTGGTTTGCTGCTCCTTGTCTTGCAGGGACACCAGTCTGGCCTCTGCCTGCGTCTGCACGCGGCATTCTCTGTGTGTATGTCTGAGCCCAAATTCTCCCTTTCCACAAGGACGCCAGTCAGGCTGGGTTAAGGCCCACCCTCCTGACCTCATCTTAACTTTTTATATCTGCAATGACCCTATTTCCAGATAAGCTCACATTCTAAGGTACTGGGGTTAAGGCTTCAACAGACAAATTTTGGAGGATGCAACTCAACCCAAAACAGATGTCCTTGCAGTTATCGTATAGTTTGCATGGGTTTTATTTGAATTAAAAACAGGAGAGGGGCACCATGATGGTGCCAGTCCTGAGAGCCTCTAGGGGACTTTCCCCGTCCCCATGGGCTTGCCGAGCGGAGCAGTTGGGGAACTCAGCTGGTGAGGCCCCAATAGTGAGACGGGGGAGGCTCAGACACCTGAGAGCCAAGAGAGGGTTATGGGACCATGCTCCCTGACATTGAACCCCTCCATCCAACCAGAGCAGCTGCTTAATGAGCAATGGGGTGGGGGGCTTCCCAGGGGAGGCACAGGAGACATTCAGCAGCACCCACAGACCTGAGTGATCAGGACTCAGCGGCACCTGGAAGACTGTGTTAGGTCTTTTCTGGATGCAGAGAACTCCGTCATCACCTGGCTGAGAGCCAAAGCAGCCAGCCTCTGCTGCCGTGAGTTATGTGTGTTGTCCATAACTCAGCCCCAGAATCAGGCGCCCTTTTAGCAGCAAAACTTGTTTACATGGATTGTAAGCGAGAGCCTGTTTAATTAGGGTAATTATACACATAGACACAGATGGCGACGGCAGAGAACATCAGTGCTTGCTGGCGGGGCTGGGGCAGAGTCTTGGGGTCATGCAGGGAGTCGGGCTGGTGCAGGGTCCCTTGCACCCACGTGGAGGAGAGATGTGGTAAAGAGAGGGTGGGAAAGACACACACACTGCCCTTACTCAAGGCTCCAACACTTGGTTCTCTACACAGAGCAGTGGTTCTCCAAGTGTGGTCCCCAGACCAGCGTGGTCACCTGGGAACTTATTAGACATGCAAATCATCTGGCCCCAGCCCAGACTTACTGAATCAGAAGCTCTGAGGATGGGGCTCAGCCCTCTGATTTTAACAAGCTCTCCAGGTGACTGCATTGGGCTTCAGTGTGAGAATTGCTGACGGAGAGTGAAGTACAGCTGTTCAAAGCAAGACCTGAGGGCATTCACAGCTGCAGCAATTAACTAGCTGGGTCACCATATCTTTTTCTGAGCCATACTTTACTCCTGTGTAAAACAGGAGGCAAGATATCTGTAGGCATAGCACATAGATGCTATGGGATGGGAGCTTTGCTCACTGCTCTGCCCTGGCACTCAGAAAAGTAGCTTGGGCGTAGCAGAAACTAGGTAGATATTTGCTATATCAATAATTAAAGGGGGCTATTGTGCAGCACTCACTGAAGTTCTTTATGTCAAGTATTGATACAGTGCTTGGCAGGCATGCAGTGAGTGCTTGTATCACGGCTGTTTGTTGATAACGGTGACGGTGAGGGTGATGAGAAGGAGTTCCTCTTCTGCAAAACAGAGACTTAATTGATTTACTTATAATGCTTCTTAAAGGAGGAGACAGAAGATCGGATCCACAGCCTCTGCGAATATGTCTAAATGGGGGGCCACAGAGGGGAACAGAGGAAGCAGGATAACATCAGTCACCTTTGGGCCTCGGACCCACGAAGTATGGAGCCATCCTTAGTCATCTAGAGAGTGACTGAGGGTCCCCCCAGTAGGTGGGCTGCTCCATAGGCCCGAGTCATTCCTATCAGCCGAATCCTAATCCCTCAACAGGAGGCCCTTCCGGGGCAGGCAGCCTGCAGTTCCAGGGGCCGGTGCCCTCTGCCCAGGGGGCAGTTTTCCGGAGCTGCCTTGTGGGGTAGGCTTGCCAAGGCCCTTTACTCCCTTCAGTTGAAGGAGATCACCCACATTCCCCTGTCACTCTAAACAACATTAGCCTGTAGGAAGCGCACACACATCAGCTCCTGAAACGACAGTGATGCTCTTTCTCCCAGGAACCAAAATGACAGCTGCTCATGGTTTTCATTCTCACGGAGAGACACAGTCATGGCCCAGGTCACATTTCTGGGCCTTGCCCCGCACTCTCCTGTTGGTGGTGTATCTTTGATCAGCGTGAAGTCGAATGTGACCCAGCAGTGAGTCAGCAAGCTTCAGATTGTCAGCCTTGCACAGAGGTGCTGGTTGGCCTCCGGATCAGGCCATTCAGACACTCCTACGTTTCCGAGGAACGTAAGTAACCACAGGTGCAAAAGAGAGTCCAAACTAAGAGAACACTGTGAAGCCTGTGCCCGCAGATGTTCATTTATTAAATAAATGTGTAATTATATACAATAAATACATATTCATTAAATAATATACAAATATATACATTACATCTATTTATTAAATAATATATACAATAAATATGTGCTTCTATTTTTATTAAATATCTAAATGAATAGATTCTTGGAAAATATAATTTTATGAAATTTGACTCAAAAAGAAACAGAATCCCTGAATAATGCAAAAACTAGAAAGAAACAGAATCAGTAGGTTAAAGTCTTCTTGCAATGAAAACCTCAGACCCAATAGCTTTATAGGCAAGTTCCACCCAACTTTTAAATAACAAATCTGATCTTATCAAACTCTTCTAGACAATAGAAAAAGAAAAAGTACTCCTCTATACTATAACCTTGCTACCCAAACCAGAAAAGTATATTAGGGGAAAGGAAAATTAAAGACTTATTTCATTTATGAACATAGTTACAAAAATCCTCAGCAAACCAAATTCAGCAATATGTAAAACATGTATCATGTCAAAATTGAATTCACCCCCCAAATTTCAAGTTGGCTTAACATTAGAAAATCTATTATTTTGAGTCACCAGAAACCAATAAAAGGAGGGGGAAAAAAAGACTTTATGATCATTTCAGTAGATGCCAAAAAGCAGTCTAGAAAATTAGCTATCTGTGAAAAACTCATACAAACGGTCTCAAAAATGGTTTCTACCAAAAATCCTTACCAATGTTAACTCAGCAGTGAAAAATTTAAAGCTTTCTCTTTAAAACGAGGAAAGCACCACCGTTCCCACCACTTGCACCTGTGTTCATTCCTGCGCCAGTCCCAGCAAGCAAAGTAAGACAGTTCTTTTTCGCAGGTAGTTTTATTGTCTAAACAAAACCTCAGTTTACAGGAAAATTAATAGATGTAGTAAAAAGACTTTAGCAGTGTTGCCAAATATAACATCAGCACACAAAAATAAATTTCATTTTTGTACACTGGATGAAAACATCGTTTTAAATAATACATCATTTATAATAAAAACAAAACAGTATTTGGTCATTTGGCGATTCAGTTCTGACCCGGAGTTAGGACTAACTTCACAGGTCAAGGGCATTCCCTCCACAGAACTTTCCTCACTTTGGTCATCAGCTGTGAGCTTAGGGGTCCCCAGGCCACCTGCCTGTTTCACCAACTGGCTACAAATTCAGGGTTCCCATACCCCTTCACTTGAACAGTTCATAGAACTCAGGAAAGCGATATACTTAAGACTGCAGTGTTATTAGAAAGGATATAAATCATGAGCAGCCACGAGAAAAGACCCACATGGCAAAGTCTTGGCGGGTCCCAAATGTGAGCTTTCTTTGTCACCTTCTCAGCACATTGATGTGCACCCAGCCAGGGACACTCACTCAGCCTTCAGTGTCCAGGGTTTTTATTGGGGTTCCCTTTTGTAGGCAGGGTTGAGTGAATCCTTGACCACCTAAATGAACTTAACCTCTAGCCTTCCAATGCTCGAATCCCATGGTTGGCCTGGGGACGTGGCTGGACCCATCTCAGAACTGTCCAGGAGCCCTCCATGATTAACAAAGACACTCACATCATTCAGGAAATTCCAAGGGGCTAGGGGCTCCCTCCCAGGAACCAGGAACAAAGACCAGCTGAATTCTTTATTATATATAATATATAACTAAGAGTAAATCTAACTGAGGAACACCTGGCACCTCTTCACACACTCCCTCTGAAACTACACCGGAATGCTACACAGCTGTGAAAATGAATAAACAGGTTCACACATCAACTGTTGCACGCATTGCAGTTTTGAAAATCAAATTCACGTGCCGTGCTTTGTCATACATGGTGAAGCCGAGACCACCACTCTTCTGCAGAACCATCTCCAAGGGCGGGCAGGACCCACCGCGTGGGGTGATGGGGACTCGTGAGGAAGGCAGACTTGATACTCGGGTTCCAGTCCCACCTCTCACACACCTTTCCCTCCTCAGAGCCCCGCCTCCTTCTAAATGTCATGGGCTTGTGCACTCTTCTGCCTCCCTCGGTGCCCCCAAAACTTTTAAGATGCATTGCTGAGTGTAGAGAATAACATCACTGCACATTCTCTTGAGGGAGGCAAGAAATTGGCTTTTTCAGCTGTTCCTCTGAAAGTGAAACTAAGGATTTGGGCCTTTGGTGAAGGAATTTAAGGAAGCAAGGTGTCAAGGACAGGAGGTCAGAGAGACCTTTCCTAGTGGCCCCAAACCCTATGAGTTTGTCGGTGTGCAGAGAAAGAAACACCCTGCGGGACCACACTGGCTTCCTCTGTACACACCCCTCCGCGCACGCCCCTCCCGGGCCCCTGCACACACTCGCCGGGCTGACCCCTCTCCAGACAGTTTTTCTCAGTCTGTGAGAAGATAGGCCCTGCCTTGCTCTACCTCAGGGAGGGTTCCTAGAATGCGTACCTGCTTTGCCACCTTGAAAGTCCTGACAAGACGCCTCCCTGTCTTCCATGGCCAGTCGCCTCTCCTTTGGCCCTTTGCACTCCTGGACAGCATGGACAGCTTGGACCAGGCAGCTCACAAAGCCCACTCAGGGCCCCTCGCTTGCATGGCCGCTCCCGACGCCCCGGGACGGGCCCTAACAGTGTGTGCGCGTGGTCAAGTCTTGACGTGATATTTTCAAAGTAAGGTGTTTTGGCAGCAATTTGTTAGGGAGTAGTCTGCTTCCATCCTGACTCGCCCGCCCCCACACTTCCCCTTGTGTTGGTGGCAGTGGTGTGGCTGGCCTCGGGAGGGTCCGACTAAGCAGAGGTGGAACTGAGGATACACTTAGTTTGGGTTTCATGGGATATGTTGATATGGTTTGCAGTTACTTCTACATACAGTGAAGTTATTGCCAGCTGTCTTGGTGTAGGAACTTGTAGAAATCTGTCTTTGGCTCGCCCTACAACTCCCAAGACACCTGCAACCAGGACGCCGTGGACAGCCTGCTTAGTGAGTATCATCAGTTCAAAGAATAGGTTTAGCCGTCACATAAGGAAACGGGAAAGGCCCCCAAATCTTACTTACACCTCATACACTATATAAAAGAATACCGACTAGAATTTTCCCCAAATTTGACAGTAATCCTGCAAATTTATATATTACCAATAACTAGTTTTGAAGATAAGGGAAGTTTCTAGAATATCAACTGTACTAAAGTATCAACCATATTACAGGAAAGACTAAGTTATCATTTCAATTATCATTCAAAGACTGAATTAGCTTTAAATTCTGTCTCTGAAAATTATATTACAAAATTGTCACTGAAGAGATGATTAGAGATTATGCAAGATGTTCACGTGTTTGCTACCTGCAGTTTGCCAAGAAGCTAATTAGTAAAAAAAAAAGTTATTTTTACAAATTTTGTGATGTTTGTGGTGTTTGCCAGCTTAGTAAAACTTGCTGCAATTTTCCAACTAAAAATAAATATCACTTTTATTTTGTATTTTGTGAACACCTAATTTTGTGTTCACAATTTTGTATTTTCTGAGAAGCCACCCCAAACCTGGATGTACCCTGGCCCTCTCTCTGCTTCTTCTTCATCTGTCACCGCTCCGTCCTCCCTCCCTCGCCCCGTGGTGACTGCCCCTGATTTAAGGATCGACTTTGCGGTTGAACCAGCAAACACTCTGCCCAGACCAGGTGGAAGGCTCCCTGAGGACAGTCCCTGGACTCAGCACCGCACACAGGGCCAGACCCACTGGAAACACACACTAAATACCTGTCCACAAAGCCTCTGAAATGGGGCCCAGATTCCCTGGAGCAGAGAGCCCAGGCATCCTTTCAGCACCTGGGGCAACTCCCAAAGTGGGACGTGCCCTGGGACCTGCCGTGTTTGTAGGAAGAGAACTGTTTCTGCTGAGAGAAGACATGGTCCCTGGTTGATAATGTGATCTGAGTAGGCTGATTCGTCACCACGAGGAGAGAAGCCCCTTCTCAAGGTCAGGGTCAGACAGCTGTCTCCAGACCCTGACAGAAGCAGTGTTGGAGAGGGGGCTGGAGTGGGTCTCAGGGTCTTTCTGCCACCTCCTGCCCCTCCCCACAGCCCTCCTCCCTCCCTGCAGCCTGTGCTCCCTCCCTGCAAACGGCAGGGGGGCTCCATGCTTCTCCCCCAGCAGGCTTGCACTCCCCACATCTCTCATGGCTTTTGTAACCTGCAGCCACCCTGCCTTCAGGTCTCAGAAGGCACAGCAAGTCCCACAGTCTCTGCCCACAGGGCTCAGAGATAAGTGGGGGAGGCAGTTCGATTTCCATTTGGGAGGAGCCCATTCTGGAGGAGTCACGATGCCTTTCGTCTTTCGGGTGCAGTGGAAGACGGGGGTGGGGTGGGGGGGTGGCCTAATGGGTCAGTATGTTTTCTCTTCCAGGTAAACGTGCTCATGGGGACCTGACTCAGTATTTCCTGAGAAAGACTGGACACCAAGAGCCACATAAAAAAAAAAGCGGTTATGTGGACAAAGAGGTGTGATGAGTGTTGCATCCTAAATCCCCGTCTAGGAGGTCCTGAGACTCTATAAATAAACTTCCTGGATGTTGGCAACCTGTCCTAAGGGCATCTGGCCACATGCTTTTACATTTCCCCATTAGCATCTTTGGGACGTGAGCCCATTTTGGGAAACCCCGTTTTAAATAACAGCAATGACTTCTAGCGCTATAGACGAGACTTTTCAACACCAGGATAGGCAGGTAGCCAAATTCAGATGTAGCAGGGCTTTTCTGGCTCCTGCAGCCACGTTCGTTCCATAGGTAGCTACTTCCTTCCCACACACAGGCCTCCCCGGTCAGGGGCCTCCCTGCTGCAGGAGCCCCACCCTGGCCTGGCCCCTTCCCTCTGCAGGACCCTGTGGGAGAGGAACTTCCAACACCTGTGGGTAAGCTCTTTGGGGCCCAATGCCAGGCCCTTCCCACAGCCGTCGGTATATTTAAGCACTTAAGCCACCTGGAGGCTCTAAAATCAGCCCCACCTTCTAAGTTCCACCTGATCCTGCGTGAATGGGAAGGAGCAAGACCCCGCCGACGTATCTCTTACTTTTCTTAGTCTGTTAATTCCATCTTAGTTACCTTGAACAAAGCTGGTGGTTTAGACCCCAGAGCCTTCGGAGAAAGGGGAGCCCAAGGAAGTTCCTTTTATTCTTCCGAGCGTGCTCTGCAAAGTGAACGGGGGTGGGGGGGCGCAGAGAATGCTTATCTTCTGGTGAAGGGAGAGGGTGCAAGCAGCTGGGAAGGAAGAGCAGAAATAGGGCCAATGGTGGCAGAATAACTTTGGGGACTGAACTGTCCGCTGGGGGACTTGGCGACCTTGCTACTGTGTCTTTGACCTTCCTGTCTCAGCCCACCCCTACCCCCACCCCCCGCCGGCCTCCCCTAGAGCAGGGGGAGTAACAGTGCCCACCTTGTGAGAGTGTCAAGGGAACCAAATGAAAGAACACTGAGTGAGCTCAGGCTGGTGTCTTGCGCACGGTCAGCGCTGGCAAATACACATTATTATTACACACATTACTCAGAAGTGCTGTGGGATTAATATTCTCTTTCTTTTCTAAAGTGCTGCGTCTGACCTCCAGGCTGCCCCCTGGCCAGATTAGCAGGCCCAGGGGCCCAGCTATCCCGCCGTAGCATCAAGATAATGTCAAATAGAAATCCGCAGCTACTCCCACCCTAGGGAGCTCCTAGATCTCCAAGGGCTGGACTTGAACATGGTGACTACCTTGTCCTGCGATTTTAACCTGGCCAAGAAACTTCAAAAGAATCTTCTCTCGACCAGTGGTCAATTCCTGAAATTGCACCATGGGTGTATCAATCAATCATCCCTTTAGCTTCAGGTTTTTATCCTGTTTGCGCACCGCAAGTAGAGGTAAAACAGATGATCCCTGACTTCAGGGCCTCCCCCACTGCAGAGCTGTGAATTTGGAGATGAAGGGGTCTAGGAACAGAGGGGAACACATCAGCTAAGCCAGGCAGAGGGAAGGGGCCTGCATTAATCTCTCCAGATTTACAATGAAAAAATAAATACCTATCTTACAGTCTTGTCACGAAGTCAGCTGAGTTAAAGCTGGCAAAATCTCTTGTGCATAATGCTCATCCAGTATTCGATTCCCCCTCCACTCCACAGTGTTCTCAGTTATTTACACCTGAATGTGGATGAGGGACCGGAGAGGAAGGTTTCCCAGGGGGGAGGAGGAAGATGAGAGTGCTGCTGTCACGTGGGGCGGGGGGAGGGGACAGAACAGGAGGGCGTGAGGCTCAGAAGTCAGCTCCTCTGATGTTCCTACTCACAGATCGCTCCCTTGACTCACTCTGCTCATGTGTCCCCTTATCGGAGAGGCCTTTGGGACCCCCCACCCAACCCATCACTCTGTCTCCTCAGCCCACTTCATTTTTATCCCTAGCACTGCCTCCGCCAGACAATTGCACATGTACACGGTCAGCTGTTTCCCCCACCAAGCTGTATGCCCCATGGCTACAGGCCCCTGGTTTGGTTCACTGTCAGGATCATATCTCAGCCCTGCCAATTAATACCTGACTTGACCTATTTTTTTCCCCATCGGGTCATTTTTATCATTAAATGCACTAATAATAAAGCAGCACTTGGCACAGCGCCTGGCGTATCATACTCAGTAAATGCCAGCTATTGTTATTATTGGTTATATTCCAGTAACTTCTTACTTCCCGTGGGTCAGCCACCCGGGGAAGGTTTATCTCATCTTGAATGGAGCTAGAAATAGAAGCCTGCACTAATTGGGGAGCCATGAAAACATGGCGCGCCTTTCCAAAGCAGGTGAACTAAAGGTCTCTAGGACACTGGTTCTTAACTATGGCTACACGTTGGGATCACCTGGGGAGTTTTAAAGATTACTGGTGCCTGCACGTGCCCCAGAGATTCTATCCTAATTTTTACAGCAGGCGTCCTGAGCGTCAGAATTGTCTTAAGTTCCCCAAATGCTTCCACGTTGTCTGAGAGCCGCTGGTCCCGGGCGCTGCCAGATTTCCCCTCGAAAGCCAGAGAGACACACACGTCTACTTACATACAGCCTGGCAGTTAATGCATCTTCCTAAAAGGAGCCATTTGCTTACAAACCCACTGGCCCATTAAAAATGAATCACTTTAGCCCAGCAGGGCCGTCGCTTAAAGATGGCTGTTGAGTGCGATGCAGCCTCCTGGGGCTCTAGTGCCCCCCAGAGGACAGCTGGGAGACCAGCAGCACAAGCAGATGGGGAAACGGAGGCTGGAGCGGCTGAGCCAAGCCTCCCCGCCCACCCCTCCCATCAACCCAGCAGCTGGTCCTGGCGAGGATGGTGGGGTTAAAGCTGGCGATCTTGGTACAGCTCCGAGCAAACAAAACATACTGTCCTGTCTTTGAACTGTCACAGAATTCAGAGTTCATGATTTGGACCCCATGAGGATAATGTCCGAAGCTTCTATCTGTAATGGGGAGCTCTAGGTGAATCAGAAGACTGCCACATTTAAAGAAAGCACTTTTTAAAAAGTGGCCCAACTCTCTGGCTCCCACCTTCCTGCTGTTGAAAAGTAAGGAGAGGTGTGTCATGCTGAGTGACATAAGCCTGTCACCAGAGAACAAGTAAATACTGTATGACCCCACGTACATGAGGTACCCAGGATCATCGAATTCATGGAGACGGAGAGCAGCAGAGGGTTGCCAGGGGCCCGAGGGCAAGGACTGTGGGGTGTTGTTTCGTGGGCACAGACTCGGGTTTGCAAGGCGCAGAGTCGGGAGACGGTGGTGACGCACTGCACATCGCGAGTGTGCCTCTTCATGCCACAGAGCCGCGCACTGGGAAGCGGTTAAGATGGTGAATGCTGTGTTCTGTGTATTTTACCACATTTAAAAATAAGTTATTTTTAAAAAAGCAATGCTATCATCCCTTTTTAAAGCAAAAGTGAACACATGGGGGCTGCAGGAACTTAACTTGTGGTTGATTTCCATGGAAACCTGGGAGCTGGTGAATTTCAGGGGGCAGAATCCCCAGAGCAGGAAGTGAAAAGGAGGGGCGGCCGATCAGCATTTCGGGCCCCTTAAAAGTTAATGAAAAGTCAGTGCAGCTGATTTAACGGTGCTATTTCTTCACCTGTGTGTATTTTAGCTGCATAAACAGAATGTACCAGATGACTTACAATGACTGTGCTGGGCTTTTGAGATGGTGCATTCCTTCCCTCGGCTTGAGAGTCCCTGCTGCATATTTTCATGGAGATGAGTTTAATAGAATGCGTTTGGAGTCAGCAATTAGAAAGGCTGTTTGGCCGTGGTGTTCTTTCTTTTTTTAAAAGGCTTGTAACATGCCCGATATGGACGCTGGCACAAATAAGAATTATACCTTCAGACGGAGAAGACCGTGGAAAGGGAGGCCAGATATTTCTGCTTAAACGGGGCCTCTGGGATGGTGTTGTTTTTCTAAATGATATTTTGATGAGTGTCTGTAACACAAAGAATCAACCCCTGTTACAGGTCAGGCTACGGCTGGGTTGGAGAAATCTGCCCAGCCTGTGAGCCAGGCAGTCCGAAATCCATGGGTAGGGCATTATATACCACCTTGTTCGCTGGATGAAATGGAATCTGCATTTAGTCCAAGTCCCTGAGTATTCCAGTGCACCCCAAAGTTTGAGGGCCTGTGCTCTGGCATCCACCGGGAGGGTGGGTGTTGGCACGCCTCCCCACAAGGTTGTCCATTCTGTGATTGGACGCCTCTGTCTGTCTGGGGCCCAGTCCCTGCCTTGGACAGCCCTGATGGCTTTAGAGGGCCCTCTTAGGTGAAAGGGAGTAGAGCGCCATATTCAGATCAAAGGTGCTACATCCACATAGCCTGGGGTGGAATCCGCTGTGTGGCCATGGATAGGTTGCTTATCCTCTCTGTGCCTCCATTTTCTCACTGTAAAATGACTGCAATGAGAACGTCTCCGCTTCAGGGGTTCGTTGCAAGGATGCCACGAGTTAATCCATACAAAGCAGTCAGGGCAGTTTGAGAAGCTCAGTTAATGTTAGCTGTTAGTGTTATCATGCACAGACAGCCATCTCATACTTTGCCCTGCATCTGTCCCCAGAGCCTTCGAGAACAAACTTAACTCCTCGTCTGCATGACAGCCTTGTGGACGGCTAAAGGCAGCTCTCTCTCCTGGCCCCTGCCCATGTTCTCCAAGGGGAAAGTGCCCAGTCGTCAGCATTCTCTGTGTGACATACCCTTGTCTGCCACGACACATCATCACGAGCTCTCCACAAGAATCCCAGCCCCGTGGAACAGCCCCCACTTACCCCTAAGGCTACGAGGTTACTTCCCCATAGCTGATTTCTTTTTTACTTGACCTAGTTTCTTCTAGATCAGACAGGGGTGTGTGTATGCATTCCTGTCCCCTTCCAAGCAAATGTGGTGCCCAGGGGCCGTCCTGAGCCCATTAATCCCCCACTAGCCAGAAAGCAGCACCTTTGCTAGCAGCTCCCTGCTGGAGCGGCCCCCCCACGGTTAAGGCGGCAAGGGCCCTACCACAGCCAGCACTGAAGCCCCCAACATGCCCACCACCCCTCCTTCGCCCCCTCTGCAACCCTCCCCGCTCCCTTTGTTCTTCCCGGGGTTCTCAGACTGGGAGGGGGCTCATTTAAGCGGAGATCAGTAGCTCGGGCAATCTGCACATCTCACCAGCAACTCCCGATTCTAATGCAGGGGACCTTGGGGACCACAGACTCTAAGCCCCTGCCCCATGTCCCATTTGTCCAGAAGTTTCTCTGGCCCCTGAGCACATTCTAGGTCTTCCCACGCCATCACCTGTATTCACACGGGCTCCACATCACCACCTGCAAGGTTCCCTAGCACAGCCATCTAAGATGTCCCCATCCATCAAGACCGACTCAAACCTCACTCCCATGAAGCCTTCCCTGACCCGCATCAGGACAAAATGTCACCCCTCTGCGCCCTGAGCGTACCTCTAGCCCTTGCTGTGCTTATCATCGACCCTACCCAGTGTGCGTGGCGGTGAGGCCCAGCAGCATACAGAGTCCGGGCTCTGGGCTTGGACACAATGCATTCCTGCCCCACGGAGAGCCTGCATCAGGAGGCTCGTGGAAGGACTGCTGAATGAATTCATGTAGAATGCAAACAGTGTCCAGTACAGAACAAGTCCTACATTAATGTTGACCGAGCTCACTTCCTGGTCCTTCCGATCATCTTTCCATCCCTCTGACCCTGTTATGTGCTCTCTGAAGCCAGGGAGGATCTTACTCGTCTTCACTTCTGGGTCACAGGGAGGGACACATGCTCCCCGGACACGTGCTGGAGGATGATGCAGGCTGGGAAAGTGAGGCTCTCAGGGCCCCCACCCTCCTGGCCAGAAGCACCCACTCAGTACGAGGGGGGGCACCTCTTCCAGCGTGTCTCCCCACCACTACATTCCGAGAGGGAGAGTGGTGGTTGACTGGGTTTTATTTCTCGGGAGAATGTTGTCCCCATTTAAATTCTTCCCATCCTTGTGAGAGACCAGGAGTTACATTGTCATTAACGTGCAAAGTCAGAGGGTTCTGGGATCATAGCATCTCCCCCAGCCTTCCCACGCCCAGACCCAGGAGCTCAGGCCACAGAGAGGGCAAGCCGCACAGAACAGGAGCCCACCCACGGTGGGCTGGTCAGGGCAGGAGATGGGTGCCCACCCTTCCAGGGTGAGGTTGAGCAAGGCTGTCCCGAGTTTCCTGGCAGGCATCTGGGACTGAGTCCACACTCTCCCGCTTCTTCTGACAAAGGAATGCCCAGAGTTCTAATGGCACCTTCCCTCTGGACCGGTTGTGGCCCCTCATTACCCCCATTCAGGGCAACTGCTGCTAGAGTATCATTTCTCAAACACCTCTGAAGCTTTCAAAGTCAGAACCTCCCACTGGCTGTCCAGGACTCTAAAAGGACAGCAAAGTGGGCTGGTAGGAGCAACAGCTGGAGGAACCCTGCCAGCCCCCATGGCAGGAGACTGTGTCCAACTGTTTCCCAGTGGCGCCCCCAGAGCCAGCTTCTCACCAGGAACACCAGGGGACCAGGTGGCAGAAGGAAAGGGACAGGCTGTTCCAGTCTTGCCTGTCATCTGCTGAGAGGGGGCCCCGGAGAATTACAGAATGCTGGCTTCCTGTCTCCTCAGAGCAGTCATGTCTTACAGCTCACAGGACAGCGTGTGACACGTGTGCCTGCTGTCCCACTTGGTCCCTCCTCTGTCAGTCTGCCCACGGGAGAGCCCCCTGGAGACCTGGTCTGATCCCTGAGGACAGGGACCCCTCCACATCAAAGGGAGCCCACACTCTCCTCTCTGCATGCTCAGCAGGAAAGCCGCTTAGGGATTTCCATGAGCCAATATACTTACTGATTTATGAACCCTTCTGATAAAATTGAGCCTCCACTCCTCAGTATTTGTTAAAGACTTTTTTTTATTCTAGAAAATTCTGACTTCATCCCATCTACTCAGCAGAAACTCCTCTCTTCAATTCAGATCACCAGGATGGCATCCCATGGTGGACCGCCCAGTGCCTCTCCTGCTCAGACGCCTGGGGCTATCCTGACTCCTGAGTCTGCCCCCTCCCCCACCCCGGGAAGGGGGCCCCTGTTGGTGCTCATCCCCCCTTCCCCAGTGTCCTCTTGCTTCAGAGCCGTGCAGAAGATACTGTACATTCCCAAATTCTCTGTCCCGTGGCTTCAGAAACACAGCGGTGAATCCCCTTTATGTTTCCAAAGGGCTGAGGGACAAGTAAGCATCAGGAAGTAGCTAGTAGCTAACAAAAATCCAGCAGGGTCTTGGTTTTCATTCAAAGGTAAGCATGAAGCAGAGGTCAACTTTCTCGACTGCTCTCCAGGCCCAGGCCCAGGCTTTTGGCCCACGGGCAGCTTTGCCCAAACGAACATCTTTCCTTTACTTTAGAGCAGGTGTTTCAGAAGGAAGCCCCTCCCCGCCCCAGATGCTGCAGACGGGCAGGTGTTAGTTATCGGGAATTCCATTCCCTAAAAGACTGTTATTTACATATCAAGGAAAATTTCCCTTAAGCCGCCTCCCCATCTGGGCGATCACTGCTTTCATCTTCCTCTGACAGTGGCAGCCTCTGACTGAAAGTAAAATCAGACTATACTCTCTTTCCAACCCACCCACTCCGGAGTGACCTTGTCCAGACAGTGTGGCTAGTCTTTGTCATTTTTAGAATCAAACCGCAGCCCCTAACACACTACTGTACACACAGCCCGGATGAGTCCAAGTGCATTATGCCAAGTGGAGGAACTCGGACTCAGCAGGCTGTGATTCCATTGACGTGACATTCAGAACCAAGGCCAAACTGGAGTGACAGGAAGGGGACACAGCGACTTGTTTGAGATGACGAAATTGTTACATTATCTTGTCGGTGATGGTGGTTATGTGATTCTAGGCTTTGGACAAAATCATAGGACTATACACTAACCATGGCAAATTTTACTTACTGTATGTAAATCATACCTCAATACGCCTGACTTTTAAAAAATGACTTCTATTTGCCAGTCCTTTTTGAAACGAGGCAAGGCATAAATGGCTGTCAACTTTTGTAAACTTCTCGCCCACCTTTGCAAATGGGAACTGGAACTCTCTGGAAAGTCAGGTATTCAAAAAAAGGGGTCCGTGATCCCTGCAAAGCGTGCCTTGTTTTGAAGGGGGTTCAGACCAGAGGAGGCCTTTCTCATTGATTCGTTCATTTATTCATTCCCTCGTTCAAAAGCTTTGACTGAATGCTTTCTAACAGGCCGACGGGGGGCTGGGCGATGTGGAAGTGGCTGTGGAGCGAGATCCAGCTGCTGCTCGTGACGGGCGTGGAGTCTAGTGGTCTGGAGAGTGAGGGACTTGATAGAAGTGGAGAAAAAGCAGCCAAACAGGGACCATGGAGCTCCTGGGAGGAGCGCCCACCTCATCCGTCTGAGACGAAGCCGGCCTGAGTGGGAGTCAGCCGGGTAGGGCAGTGGGTGTGCGGACCTCCGCTGGTGGGATGCACACGTGTAGATGCCCAGGGAGAGAGAGGGGGATACATTTACAAAGTGTAAGGAGTTTGTTCTGGTGGGAGCTTGGAGGCCAGAGACAGCTTTGCTGTACTCATTCCCGGCTCAGGGGTGTCTTCCTCTTTCCCTCCTTCCCCCACCAGTTTGAGGCCCTACTCTGAAGAAGGCTGTGCCGCAGAGGACAGAAAGCTGCTGTCATGTTCCAGGGCCCTGAGAAGGTTTTAAACAACAAATCTTTGCTCAGCAACTGAAAAGTTTTCAGATTAACTGCTCGGAAGCGCCCGGGTACTTGGGCTTCCAAACTTTTCATACAGTTTCACCTGGGCCTGCGGTACTTTTTACATCAGTGAAAAGGCAGATTCAAATGCCAAACAGGGCATGACATCATCAAATAACAAGACCATCCCAAGAATCTCTCATCGGAGCCCCTCAATCCGAATTGTCTCACCTTGAATCAAAAATGGGTCCATTTGCGCACTTTAGGGGGATTGTTCAGTTAATCCAAATGGACATTTCCCATGTTTCGCTGTCGGGCCAACCTTCTGAATTATGTAGAGAATAATTTCCAAATTGCCTGGCTGTATTTTCTTATCTGTGCTAAAACCACTTACGTCATCATTGTACCTTGTAGGGAGGGCTTCCATCCCAGACCACAAATTACTGAGCAATGGCTGAAATCAGCTAGAATATTTATCCCCCCAAAGACACTATCTAATCACAGAATCCTCTGGGCAAAAGCTGTGTCCACCTTGCCATCCCGGTCTGCTTTCATAGGCCCCTCATTGGCATCCGTTGTGAAGCTCGCCTTACCCACAGCCAGCGGGGGCTTGGCTCCGGCATTGCGGCTGCATTAATTCTCACCTTTAGCCCCAAAGCAACTGGCTTGATTTCAAATGTATGGCTGTTTCTGAGGTTTAGCCACTAGATAAATGAAATTCCATCATCTCATCATTATTCTGTTAGTGGCGGTAATGAACTTGAGTATGGCTCTTATTTATCCACCTTCTTACTGGATGAGGGCAGAAGTGTTTTGCACGGTTGTATCAGGCTGGTGTCGGATGCTTCTTGTAAAATAACGGTATCCTGAATCCCGTACTACACAGGAGAACTCCAGGGCCTCCTGAGATTCTCCCACATTTGAGCCCCACAAACTAACCTGAACTCCTATAATCAGACCTGTGTTCCCTCATGCTTCTTCCAGATAGAGGGTGAGAGGATCCTGAAGGGCGTCCTGTCTCCAGGTGAAGAGAAATGAGTGGAGGCGCGGGACTCTGCATGACGGATGAATGGAACCAGGGGTTTTGTCTTGCAGGGTTATCTGTCGGAAGGCTTGGTAACGAAGTGGTACCGCTCACCACGCCTGCTCCTCTCCCCGAACAACTACACCAAAGCCATCGACATGTGGGCTGCGGGCTGCATCCTGGCCGAGATGCTCACGGGGAGAATGCTCTTTGCAGGTAAGCTGCTGACCACGCCACCTTCCTTCTCCTCCCGTGTCGTTTGGTTATGTTTTTTTTGTTCTTTTCTTTATTTCTATTTTTGTTTGCTTGTTTTTTTCTTTCTGTGTTTTTTTTTTTCTTTTGGTGTTGTTCTAGAAAAGGAAGAACTGAGTGCACAAACCATGCTAACTTTCTCTTTGAAATAATCTCTGTGGCTTTTATGGTACTACTTGGAGGCACCGTACTATCTTTTCAGGCAAAATACTAGAGACTCAAAATAATCTCTGAGGACAGAACTCTCAGAATCAAGTAACCGCTTGTATTCAAACACCTTGAGACTGACCACTGGGAACAGCCGCCCTCCATTTTCAGCCCCTTCCTCATCTCTCCCGGCCACTCTGAGCAGCTGTTAGCCTGGAGTGCTCATTTGGAGAGGGCACCCCACACAGGGCTCCCAGGGTCCCTGAACCAACCCTCCGTGAGCCCTCTGCAGGAAGAGGCCAAAGGGCCTCCTTGGGAGCAGACCCTGATGCTGTGGGCACTTTCTGAGCGGGCATTGACACCATGTTTAGTGCCACCCAGGGCATCATGGGGGGACACGGAAGAGTCCTTCCTGGGCCACCAGCTTCTGGCAGACTGGAATCCCATGGGAACTGGTGATAAGGGGAGGGCCCACTGTGCACTGGGATGAGCCAGGGGGGACTCCTCCAGGAAAGAGAGGCTTGCTTGAGGATTCAACCTGGTAGAGGAAGTGAAAAGGCTACTCATGCAGAAGGGGAAAATGGAAATGATGAAAGTAATTGCGGTCTGGAGGTCAGAGCAGGACCATAGGGAGACAGACCTGACCCATACCAGCAGCGCCAAAGTTCCAGTGTGGGCGGCAGTGTTGCCTGGGTGTAGAAGATGAGTTTCTGAGATGCATAAAGACTGATGCTCCTTACAGATGAGAAAGGTATTCATTCCCAGCATCTGGCATGGTGCCTGGCAGAGAGAAGGTACTCAATAAATAATGACTTGTTGAATGAATGAATGCTTGACTCCATCCTGACCACAGATGGGGCATAGCCTGTCTTCCTCCCTCTGCTCAAAGGGGCACAGGGACAGTGCTCTCAGGACACATCCCAATTTGTTATTCCTGATTCCTTTTTCCTCCTAACTGGAATCCTCCTTATCGGAAGCCAAAGGCTAAGGCTCAGTCCTAGACTTGAAATCACTTCCTTCTCCAGCCTGGTAAAGAACATGCGGAGAGGCATATGGGAAGGAGCACTGGGAAGGCCCTGGGCCAGGCTGCTCCCATCCCTTTAGTGTTGGCTGACTCAGTCTGGATCAGACTGCTCCATTCAGAGGCAGAGACATTTCAGAAAGCCGAGCCCCAGAGACAGCAGGCAATCTGCTCATAGTCACATAGCAGGTTAGTGGCAGAATGAAGGCCAGAGCCCAGGGCATCTGGCTCCCAGCCCAGTGCTGTTCCCACTGTCCTGTGCCGCCCCTCCCAGGCCTTCTGGAGCTGCTATGGGGCTTCCGCACACCGAGCCACTGGGCAGCACACTTAACCACCTGGCATTTGCCTCCCCAGGGGCTCACGAGCTGGAGCAGATGCAGCTCATACTAGACACCATCCCTGTGATCCGGGAGGAGGACAAGGACGATCTGCTCAGGGTGATGCCTTCCTTCGTCAACAGCACCTGGGAGGTGAAGAGGCCCCTGCGCAAGCTGCTCCCTGAAGTGAACAGTGAAGGTACCTGAGCCGGACCACCAGGCCAGCATCTCAGGGGCATCACCTTAGGGGCGGGGGCAGGTGGTCTCCTTCCAAAAGGACACAGCATAGTCCCTAGCCATAGAAGCGAGCCCCCCGGCAGCCGGCCTTTGCCCTGGCTGCTTCCAGACTGAGAAGAATAACACTCTGGAGTCTGGCCAGCGGGCCACCCTCACCGCAGTCATTGGTGGCCCTCCATATTCCACCCCTGGTTTGCTTCCTTTCCTTTCTTGTCTTTCCTGCTTGCCTCCCTCCTTCATCCCCTTTACTTTTCTCCTCCTTGGAAGGGATGATGTGGTGCAGAGAACGTGAGCTTTATCTGCTTGAGAGCCAAAGCTGGCTCAATCCCTAGCTCCACCAGTGCCCAGCTATTTGGCCTTGGGCAAGTTTCTTGACTTCTCTGCATCTCAATTTTCTTAACTCCTAATAATATATATTAGACAGGGTTGTTGTAACAAGTAAGTAAAATAGAATTTGTAAAGCCCTGGGCATAGGAGAGTGGCTCTGTCCTCTCAGACATTACATTATCCCTGGGCCACACCTCTGTCAGAGGCTTCCTTAGGAAGCCTCTGTACAAGTAGGATGTAGGTTCAGCCAAGTGTGAGAGAGACCCAAATTCTCAATGGCTCAAATAAGACTTCGTGCTTATTTAACAAAAAAGAAATTAAGAAGTTTATTTCCCTCTTACATAATAATCCAAAAGCAGGCAGTCCCAGGCCAATAGGTGGACCTGCTCCACGGTCATCCAGGGACCCATCTGTCTTGTTCTGCCACCTTAAAGCATTGCCCTTAGTCCCTGGAGGAAGGAGAGGAAGGAGGCTGGGTCCCCTGGCCCTTCAGGTCATGAGCCAGAATTTGCACCCCTCACCTCCACTCATGCCCTGTTGGCCAGAAGTGGTGGGCCTGGTCTCAGCGAAGTCAGAGCTGGTGCCTGATCGAATGTGATGAAGTTCCTCGCTGTTGTCAGCAGCCTCAGCCCGCATTTACTGACCCGCCGTGGCCAGAGCACTGCCAGGAATGGAAATCCAAAGAGACGCGAGAGCTGGTCTGGCTGGGGAGACAGCAAATCCCGTCAGAGATGAGAGTGGAGATTGAGGAGCACATGCTACGGGGCTAGTGAGAGCTCCGGGCACTTGGGAAGGGGGAAAGAGCCACCAAGTGCTGAGAGGGACAGAGGCGGGCCCAGGGGAGTGGCAAGGGCCCAGATCAGCAGGATGAGTTGCAAACCATGGAACTGAAGAGGTGAGAAGGACTGAGAGCCCCGGGGCCTTGAATGACCAGCTGATGGATTTGGACTCTGTCCTGCAGCTGAACAGATGTCCCCTAAAGCCAGGTTTGCTGCCCCGTCCCATCATGCCAACTTCATCCAAATTCTCCCATCTGCCTCTGGCCTTGAAAAGTAACCCCATTCAGCCTCTGGCCTTTGGGTAATGAGGCAGCACTGATATTTGAATATCGGTGGGAGGAAGGGTACTCAAGCCCATCTGCGTAGGAGAGCCAGTTGGTAACCCTGGGTTCGCTCCCTCTGCTGTGCTTTCGAGGCCCCATAGATGTGGGAAGAGGCAGGGGCTCTCTGCTGTGGCCCTCAGAGGCTCAATGGACACAGTCTAGGTGACAGTGTCCCCCAGCAGCTGACATAGCCATCATGCCACAGATGCAGGACAAGGGAGGCAGGCCCTGAGACCCCACGATTCTGAGCTCCATTTACTACCAGAAGTAAATATACCACAAGTGACAAATTGGACGAAGAAACCTAATATACAACACAGGTGGAAGGAAGGCTCTGGATGAATCAGGGTCGAGGGCCTCAGAGCCTTGCCCGCCTGCCTCTCAATCTCCAGAGATGCCCCCGAGAATCCTTTCAGAACCTCTGGGGTCCTAAGAAGTCCAGCTGAAAAGCCGCTGGGCCACAGGAGGGTGGCAGGATGGTACAGAAGCTCATTATATTAGACATACCTTAAAAACACCTGGGGAAGTTGAGCCCAGGAAAAAAAGGAGTTGGGGGAGGGAGGGCATGGTGGTTCGGGAGTTAAGGGTAAGCCAGCGCCGTAGCAGAAAATCTGAAATCTCTAAGGCTTGCCCTGCAGCAGTGTATTCACTACTGACCTCTAGTCCAGACAGACTGGGGGAGCCTGGATGCTCTGCCGGGGACCCCGGCTGTCAGGGCGGCTGCCAGCTGCCATCTTCAACACATAGCTTTCGAAGAGCCCCTGGGCACCAGCTTCCAGCTGAAGCCAAGGGAAGAGAGAGCAGAGACTCTTGCAGGAGGTCTTTATGGGTCGGGCCTGGAACTGGGGTATACACATCGGTTCTACCCCATTCCATGGCTTCCATCAGGCAGCCGCATCTAACCACAGGGGCAGCTGGGAGTCACAGGCCAGTGTGTCCCAGGCAGCATGAGAGGGGCAGGCATGGGGAAGAGAGACCACGCTGATGTCCCACAAAGGGCAGAGCCAGGCTCAGGGGTGGAGGTTAAAGGTGAGAGATGCAGGTTGACAGAGGAAGGACTTCTAGTATTAGGGCTTCCTACAAGTGTCTGGCACTTGCTAGAGGACCAGCTGTCAGGGGAGGAAAGAGGAGACTCGTCCTTGGTTGAGTCAGTGAAGTGGCCTCCAGGGAGGGTGCTGTCCAACTTCAGGATTCAATGAGGCTTTTTAAATAACCATGATAATGGTGATGATACCTCGTCAGTGCCCCCTAAGCAAAGCCACCTCCCAGGTGCGTCCCACACTGTCTCCTGAAGGACCCCAGTGGCACTGAGCCCCAGGTGCCCACAGGAGGAGCCTGCTCATTGGCATGTCCTCGACTGGCTTCTTCCCCCCACCCCACCCCACCCAGCGCACTTCCAGGGACCACCGCCACATAACCCCCTACACCCCAATCCTCGTCTCTGGCAGCCTAAGGCAGCTTTCTAGTCCTAGACCTCCTGTAACCAACCATGACCCTGAGCAAGTCCCTC